>LDEF01000009.1:41778-245820 GCA_001455505.1 Leptographium lundbergii
GGGGGGGGGGGGGGGGAGACGAGAGAAAAGGAACGAGTGGACTCTGGAGCTGACTGAACAGATGAGGTGTCGGCGCTGGTGCTGGACCCGGGCTACTGCCACACGCGGGGCGGGTTTGCGGGCGAGGACGTGCCCAAGGCGGTGGTGCCGTCGTTCTACGCGCACTACGCGACCAAGGGGCCGGGCGGCGGCCGCGACTTGTTTGGCGACGAGGTGCTGATTCCGCGGGCGGACCTGGAGATGCGCAACTACATGAGCCGCGACAGCGTGGTGGAGGACTGGGACGCGGCGGTGAAGCTGTGGGAGCACGTGCTGGTGCGGCGGCTGCAGCCGACGCGGCTGTCGTCGCTGACGCGGGGGCCGACGGCGGGAAAGAACGGAAGCAACAGCAACAGCAACAGCGCGGCCGACGACATGGACGTGGACCTGGAGGCGGGCGAGGTGCAGGAGAAGCCGCTGGCGGAGAACCCGCTGCTGATGACGGAGGCGCCGTGGAACAGCGGCAAGGCGCGCGAGCGGGCCATTGAGGTGGCCATGGAGAGCTGGGGCACGCCGGCCTTTTGGCTGAGCCGCACGCCGGTGCTGGCGGCCTTTGCGGCCGGCAAGGCGTCGGCCCTGGTGGTCGACGTGGGCGGTGCCGGCACGAGCGTCACGGCCGTGCACGACGGCATGGTGCTGCGCCGGTCCATGCAGCGGTCGCCGGCCGGCGGCCTGTTCCTGTCGGGGCAGATCCGCGAGATGTGGAAGACGGGCGTCGAACCGGCCGTTCAGGTCCTGCCCGGGTTCCTGGTCGAGAGCAAGACGGCCGTCGATGCCGGGGCGCCCGCCCAGGCCCGCCTGCGCCGCTTCCCCTTTGCCGTGCAGCAGTCGTTCCGGGCGTACGAGGAGGAGCGGCTGCTCACCGAGTTCAAGGAGTCCGTCGTCGAGGTCTGGCGCGGGCCCGGCCGCTTTGCCTCGCCCGGCAACGAGGACTTTGCCCGCTCCCAGCCCGGTCGCGTCTTCGAGATGCCCGACGGGTCCAACCAGATGTGGCGCGAGCAGCGCTACCGCGTCGCCGAGGGCATGTGGGACGAGCAGGCCGGCTATGGCGGCGCCGCTGCTGCCGACGAGACCGGGGCGGCTCTCGAGGACGATTTGTCAGCAACCGCCTATGGGACGCTGACTAAGCAGCAGACCATCCCCGAGCTCGTGCGCGCCGCCGTCGGCAGCGTCGACGCCGACCTGCGCCCGCTGCTGCTCGGCAACGTCGTCGTCACCGGCAGCACCAGCCTGCTGACCGGCTTCAACGACCGGCTCAACAGCGAGCTGACGGCCATCTGGCCCGGCGTCAAGATCAAGATCCACGCCGCCGGCCTGACCAGCGAGCGCCGCTTCGGCGCCTGGATCGGCGGCAGCATTCTCGCCAGTCTCGGCACCTTCCACCAGATGTGGATCTCGCGGGCCGAGTATGAGGAGAACGGTGCCGCCATTGTGGAGAAGCGGTGCAAGTAGTGCGGACGTATTTTGTGTCGCCGGGGGTTAATTGTTGAGGAATTACACTTGTTCTCGTAAAGTATTTGATTCTTTATATTGTGTTTCCTTCTAATGTGTCACCTTTTCTGATTGCGGACCAACCTATGTCGTCCTTTCTCATTCTCCTCTCATTGCCTCATTCTCTCATTCTCCTCCATTCTGCTCTATATCATTCTCCTTTTTTTCTTTTTCCCTCTCCTTCTCTTCTCCATCACTTCTCCTCTCATTATCAGTCTCCCCCCCTACCATCCTGTCCACCGTTCCCACACGTCCACAATCTCCGTCGGCTCCGCCCGGCTGCTGTCCACCACCAAAAAGTGCCCGTACATGGCCGCCGTGATGCACGCATGGTTCGGCCAGATGCGCACGCGCTGTCCGAGCGCCGGCGTCACGGCCGCCCCGGGCGCCCCCGCCCACGCCAGGATGCCGTGTTCCTGCGCGATGCGGGCGACCTGCCACCAGCCGGCGGTGTCGGGCGCTGGCAGTTGCGGGAACCCGGCACCGGGCACGGCCACGCGGGGGTCAGCGGCGACGGCCGGCCAGGGCGCCACGACGCCAAAGGCGTCGGCATATACGGGAACCGCGCCAAAGGCGTCGGTCCGCTTGACCGACTCGCGGCCGAGCGCGAGGCAGCCGGCATTGACGAGCACCTCGTCGGTGGTGCCGCCAACGCCGCGGCCCGGATAGACGGACGCCACGTCGGCCAGCACGGTCATGGCCAAGTCGGCCAGCTCGTCGGCCGCGCCCCAGCTGTGGGTGGCCAGCTGCTGCAGGTCGCGCGTCGGGTAGACGCCGGCGTGGGCCTCGAGCTGCAGGCCGTCGTGGTGTTGTAGCTGGTCGAGCGTGGCGCGCAGTGCTGCCGCCTGGTCGCGGTCGTGCTCGGTGCCACCGCTGTCCGGGGCCGCAAACGCGCCGCCGCCCAGGCCCGGGTGCTGCAGCGTGGCCACGGTTGGGGACGCGCCCACCGACAGCGTCAGCGCCGGCGTGGGGACGCCGAGCGCTGCTGCCGCCGCGGCCACCTCGCCGGCCGCCGCGGCCAGCGCGCCAAACTCGGCCACCAGCTGGCGCATCGAGGCCCACGGCTCGCGCGCGTCGTATGAGTGGCCGGCGTGGCAGTAGAGTCCGTGGAAGACGATCTTGTCTCCTCCACCCCCCAACACCTCCCGCAGCAGCGCCGTGCAGCCCGCCGACCCCGGCACCACGCCCGCCCGCGAGGACCCCATGTCGATCTTGACAAACACCTGCACGCCGACCACGCCCGCCGCCGCCAGCTGTCGTACCACCGCCACCTGCCCGGCATGGTCCACGATCACCGACACGCTGCCCGCCCCCAGCGCCCGCCCGATCACCGCCAGCCGCTCCACCGCTGCGCTGTACAGCGGAAAGCCGTACAGCACGTTTACCCGCCGCCCTGCCGCCTGGTATTCGCGCAGCAGCGGCAGCACTCGCTCTGCCTCTAGCAGCGTCGACACCACCAGCTGCACCGGCCCCGTCTCGCCCACCTGCAGCCGCGTCAGCTCGGCCGTCTTGTGCGTCTTCACGTGGGCTCGCCAGCCAAGCCCCAGCGCCGCACACGACTGCAGCATGTGCACGCAGTTGCGCGCCACCGCTGCCCGGTCCAGCACCACCGACGGCGTCGGCACCGCCTCGTCCTCCAGCCGCTTTCCGATCAGTGTCCGGGCGTCCATCGTGTCGTGTCGGCTGCGGATGTCTGCTTCTGCTTCTACTTCTGCTTCTGCTTCTACTTCTGCTGCTGCTTGTCCTTTGCTTTGTTGCGCACAGCTCTGACTCCTTGGCCGTCCTGCTCCTATTAATACACGTCCTGCCAAGCACGATTGAGGGGTAGCGTGCGATAGGCCCGTCTCGCTCGATAGGAACTCCGGTTTCCGTCGTGCTTTCGCCGCCTTTTGCCGCCGCTGTCTCAACCTATTCACATTTGCACGTCCTGAAAGTCCAAAAACTTCACTCGCCCATAATTCTACAATCGACTCCCAAATAGGAAACTGTGCTGCTTCTCAATCGGGCATCTGCAACCCGCACTCTGCCCTCACGTGCCTGTCCTTCTGGCCAGTCTTTCCAATTGATGGAGCCAGTGTTATTACACTACTGCCTAAAGCGCCGTTCAAGCGCCACATATAAGCCTAGGAGACAATTCACAAACGCCTTGGTCGCGCCAACATGCAGAAAATGGCATTAGCCAACACTCAAGCCGTAGAAATCCAATAATCAATCCTAGAAGAAACAAATAGCCAAGTTGGGCTCATAAGAAGTAAAGCCAGCCCCTATGAAGACAGCCCACGAAAGTAGAAAGTATGTGGTTGGGTATTGAAGATGGTATCTTTGAAGAAGAGAAGAGGAAGAGGGGGGGAGAAGAAAAAGAGGGGAGAGAAGAAAGGGGGAGAAGAGAAAGAGGGGGAAAGAAGAAAAAGGGGAGAGAGAAGAGAAAGAGGGTGAGAGAGAGGAAAAAGGGAAGAAGAGAGAGAGGGAGAAAAGCGAAGAGAAGAGGAAGAAAAGGAAAAGACGAAAAATAAATAAACGCCCCCACCCAAAAAAAAACGAAGAAGGCCCAGCGATAATGCTCATAGCAGACTACGAGTCGACCTTGACTCTCTTGGCCTCGTTGTGCTCCAGAGAGTCAGACGACGGTGCATTCGCCCCGATTTCCGGGCTCTTCCTCTTGTTCGTCGACGGAACATGGTCGTCGCGAAGGAAGCTTGGCCCCGTTCCCACAACCGGCGTCGCAAAGTTCAGCGGGCTCGGCAGCGTCGCGCTGTCCCCGTTTCGCCCAAAGCCCCAGTCCGGATAGAAGCTGTTTGGGCTCGGAAGCAGCTCGTTGTTGAGGAACCGCGATGGAAGCGCCGACCCGGGCGTGTCAATGTGCATCCCCCCATTGTTGCCCTGATGAGGAGGCGGCCGTGCAAACGGGTTCGGCGGTCCCGTAGCCCCGGCTGACAGGAGAGACGACGCCGATGGCGACGGTGGCGGCAGTACCATGCCGCCATGGGCATGCTCGCCGCTGCGTCGACTCCCCGATGGTCCCGTGTCGCTGCCGTTGCGCGGCGACGATGCCGATCCTCCCGTGCCAGTGCCGCCGCTGTCCTCCGATCCATCCGGAGGGATCTCCACCCGCAGTCGAGGTCGCAACGGACCTGACCGGAGGCTGTTCTGTCGTGACGGCGGCGTGAAGACCGTTTCCGGCACCGATGAGACCGAAACCCGTCCCTTGGGCAGCTGCCCTGAGCTGCCGTCAGCCGCCTTGTTTCCCCGGCTTGCATTTGCCGAGTCCACAGACTGCGCCCGGTTGACTGCACTGTTGTACTCGTTGCCGCCATTCCTGTTGCTGGGAGGCGATTCCAGCTGAGCCTCCGTCTTGACCGAGTCGCTGTGGAACGCCGCCAGGTGCTGCGACAGTATTGACCGGCTCTCGTCAATGGGCGTGAATATGCTGTACTGCTTGCGCTGTGGCAGCTTCTTCACCTCCGGCCACTCCGATACGGCATCAGACTTGGGCTCCACAGGCGTCGGTGGCTGCGGCTCTTGAATCTGCGGTTGTGGCTGCTGCTGCTGCTGTTGCTGCGGCTGCTGGAACTCGGGCGGACTCTGCGACGGATGCCTCATCTGCACCTGGCCCTGGCCCTGGTTTTGCGGTGGCGGTGCCAGCGACTGTGCCGGCCGAGGCGACGCCCGGGAGAGTGGTTGAGGCAGCCGCTGCGTGTGCGATTGCGGCGGAGAGACCGAATGTCTCTGTGGCGGAAGCGGCGGGGGCGGCAGAGACGATCCTGGCGCCTGCGTGTTCTGCGGGAAGCTGGGCGGAAGAGAAGCAGGCCGGTCATCCACGTACGGCTGCATGTGTGGATGAGAAGGCGGCCCGTGGTTCTGCTGCTGGGGCGCGTACGGGTACGACGGTCCGACCTGCTGCATGTTGGGCGGGGGAGCATTCTGCTGCGCCTGCGGGTTGTAGATGGCCGGGTGCGGCATGTAGGCATATCCGTTAGCCGCATGTCCTTGAGGCGGGCCCTGCGAAGCCTGCAGTCCGTTCTGCGAGACGCGGCGGACGTCGTTGCGAGAGCCCGGCCGCGAGATCCCCTGCGACGGTTGCGGCGTGTGACCGCGCTGCTGCATCGCCTGTGTCGCCGACGCGTGCGACGCAAACGCGACCCCGTTCGGGATCGGTGGCGAGGCCGACGGCGTGTGGTGGAGGTGGGCAAACTGCTGCGGCTGGCCCGCGTAGTGCTGCGGCATCATGTGCGGATCCATGCCGTCCGGCTGTGTCGGCGGCGAGCCGTCCACCTCGTCGTCCGAGCCGTCGTCCACGCCGCCGTTGAAGTCCGACGGGCCCTTGTGCTCGTTCGGCAGGCCGTGGTAGGTGTACCGTGCAATCAGGTCGCGCATGTCGCCCGACGAGTACTCGTACAGCTTCTTGTTGCTGCCAAAGATGAACACGGCCACATCGACCGAGCAGAGCACCGACAGCTCATGTGCCTTTTTGAACAGACCACCCTTGCGCTTCAGGAACGTGCTGTCGCCTGTCAGCATCCATTCTGCTTCATTCCGCATCCATTCGGCCTTCCTGCAGGCAACTTACACGGAGCGGTTCCGATCATCCTTGATCGCCTTGATCTCAATCTTTCGCCGGCCCATGGTGACAGGCTGCAGCCGGGACTGGGCGCGCCTGCTCTCGCAGTAATGGGAATGCAATCGAGGCTGACGCAAATTTCGAGTCCGTCGCACGGAGGCTGCCGGGATCGGCTGGCGCTGGTGCCAGATTGCTGGGACTGGGAGAATCGGAGCGTTGTATTTTTCTTCTTCCGTGGTTCGCTCGGCCAGGCGTGGTGCTTGTGTTTCTTTTTTTAGGTCGCGAAGAACGAGAGCTGCCCAGGTGGCGGCGGGGGGGGGGAAGAAGAAAAACAAAACGGACAGACAATACAGAGCACACGTCCGAGTAATAAAACACACAAAATGACCCGTTGGCGATGTGAAACACTAGAGTAATACGGAAGACGCGACACAGCGACAGGCTTGGTCGGGAGGGACGAGAGCCAGCTGGAGTGGGGAGCGAGGAGATGAAAAGGGAGGGTTTAAACAGAAAAGGGGAGGCGATGAGACGATATTTGGCCTAGGACAAATAATAGGGAGCGTTTTAGGTGGGTTTGCCTTTGGTGTGGCCGGCCGAGGAAGGAAGAAAAACGACGTCAGGGCAGAAAATCCGGGCGCAAACGTGTGTGTCCTTCTGCTGCGTCGACGTTGGCGGCGTTGATCTCTTGCTTATCTGCGCCTGCTGCGACTGTCTCTGCCAGTCCTTCTGGCCTGTCTGCCTCTGCTCTGCCGTCTCAGCCTTCTCTCGTGCAGCGGACTTCCAGTCGGGCAGGTGTGCGACCGGGTGTCTGCGCCGGCGACCATGCGACTCTCAATGCGCGCGCCGTTGATCGATCAAGCCCGGATGGCTGTCGTGCAGGACGATGGGGCTGAAAGGCAAGTGGTCCTAAAAATAACTTTTTGCGTCTAGCTGGCGATGAAGAATGGGAAAACCGGTGGGAGGCGGACGGAAAAGGTGAGAGGAGCGAGGAGCGAGCGGAAGAAAAGGGAACCAATTGGCGCACAGGCGTGCTAGCAGCCCGGGTCGAAGAAGGAAGGAACAACTGGATGGCGTCGCTCCTTAGCCGCCGGCCGCTCCTGCTGCTTGCGGGGGGGACATCCAGATACGAGCAAGGGAGTATTACAGACAGGAGAGTAAGATACTCGTGCACTGCGGGTGGGGCAGGAGCAGGGCTGTGTAGGCGGCAGCTGCATACAACTGCTGGTACATAGTAACTGCGACTCTGTAATATTCAATCGTCCACACGTAGAATGCTGCCCTCCACTTTTTCTTCCTTTCCACACTCCTTACCAACAAGCCGGCCATCCTTGCTGGCGGATCAGTCGCAAGTACTCGTACGAGAGCACATCGTATGGGGATTAGCTGCCGCCTGCTAAACAACCAAAGCACATCATCCAAGACGTCCACGGCCTTCATCCGTCTCCGACCGGTCGCGCAACCCAGCTTGCATGCGCCTGTTCGGCCTGTCTACCACAGACGTCACTCTGTCTGTAGGCGCCGGAAGCAGGGCCGGGACTGTCGTAAAATGCAATGTAATCTGTACTGCTGTGTACTCCGTAGCTTGTCTCTATCGGTAGATGCAAAGGTGGGCAATTAACATTGGTCTGTGCGCCAACCCTATTCCGCTCCGTAAACTGTGGCGTTGTCGAGTGTGGTCCAGGACTGCGGTAGGCAATCCAGACAGGACATAGCGTACTTATTATGGTTGTTGAGAGACTGGATCTATCACTCTTCCGCCCCTCCTTAGCTCTAGGACCGAGTCTCGAGATTGCCGCAGTTGCCGGCACATCTTGCCGCAGCCTTGCTGATGGGTTCCTATTCTTTGTGGACGAGGGGCAGCTCTATTTCTCAATGGCCGCTCTGAAGTATTTTACATAATGGCTGTGTTCTACTTCGCCAAGCAATGCGTGGAGGCGTCTTGTTATACTTAAAACCTGCTATCGTTCAGTCTCTAGGCTTAGTATACCCATGTAGTCAAGAGTATTGGTCTTTGATTCGATACCAACCCAAAGATCCCTACAGAGTATTTGGCAAGGTTTCACTGGCCCAACCGTACGTACAGCCACCATTACTGACCTGATGCATCACACCGCTGGAACAAACAGGAAAGAATAAGCTGAACGATTACGCCTCGCTGATTGGCCGCTGGCCGGAGGATTTGCTGTGCTCTGTGGCTGACGAGGACCGAATATGCACGTATTACAGTGCCAAGCTATATACAGTATGGAGCGTCTCATTTGCCAACCTAAGATACTTTGTCGGTTCCGGCCCGAGACACAAAAGCCGGCTTTATTCTCCTATTTGCATAATTGTCTACCAGTACTCCGTATATTCTCCTTCTCTCCCTCTCGTGACCTTTGTAATGGATTCTGCCTTTCCGCTAAGCCGAGCAGCCTGTAAACGAAATTGGAACTCGGACAATAGGAGTAAAATACCCAATGAAGGAGACAGGAAAAGCGACATTTAATTGCCGATATTCTTCCCGTACAGCCCGTAGAGCCCGTACTAAAAATACATCTAAAAATAGAAGTCAAGAGCAGCCGAAGCGGCCCACCTGCCCACAGCAGCAGCCGGCCAATCATATCTCGGAGATGCACGTATTAGCATAGCCAATGGGCCGAGTGGGAGGTTTTGTGGCGGGTGCTTCCTCTTCTGACAATGTGCCACGTAACCTGTCCACTTCGAAAACATGCCATGTCTTGACAACTCCCTGCCGGCGACTTGTATCTCTTCGACAGAAGTACGCAAGGAGACGACACTACGCTTACATAGGACAATAATAGAACCCGAGAACAGCGCTGCAGAACCTGAAACATGGGGGCAGTGCCTTGCAGGACCTAAGATACGCGGCATGAGGCTCTTTCTCAGACAAAAGACCGGTATCTAGTGAAAATGTAGATGGTAGATGTTCCCCCACCCCAACACACGACTTCATAGTACTGTGCCAAAACAGCAAACAAAAACAGCAGTAGCAAGCGAGATCAGCGAATAACATCAGAGTCGCATCGTTCGTCTCCATCTGCACTTCTCCCATTTTTCCTCCAGTGTTGCAGTGAGTCGATCCAACAGAGTAAAAAGAACATAACATAAAAACATAAAAATGGCACCACACTGCCATGCTCCCAATTGCTATGCCGCAAGACAACGCCTCCGTGACCAGCTTTTGTTCGTCACAAGTAAAAAGACCGCCCAAACCCACCGTGTCCTCGTTCGCCCAGTTGGAGCTGTGCCAACATAACAAATAATAACGTAAATCAAGAAATAATGATTAAAAGGAAACGGGCCATTAGCAGCCAAAGTCCGACAGTCTTCCTCACCTCAGACCACAGGCTTAAGCAGGACCACTCATCCCGTCGGGTGCGTTGTAAACACCAAACGCACCCTCTTCTGCGCCTTTTTCAGCCTTCCACGTCCCGTTGAGCATTGGACAAAGTCTAAGCCATCGTTAGTTAAAATGGCCAGAGGATGGGTACTAGCGGAAAAAGGGGGTGCACGTACTTTTTGTTTGTCTTGATATGGCCCTGCAGTCCGCAATTGGCACACTTTCGCGTCGTAGTGCCTCCACGCTCGACCGACGGGGCTGGAGAGTCGGGGTCCCCATCGTGAATCTGTTGCTGCAGAGCCTTTTGCTTTTCCCGAGCATGCCGGCGTTCCTTGTTCCGGTGTAGACGTGCTTCCTCGGTCTCGAGTCTGCAAACAAAATGACCTGTCAGTCCTCGCATCTTGGACATGCACAAACTTATGCGAATCACATACCGTTGCATCAGGACCCGATCGTAATCAACGTTTCCGGTAGGTTTTACCGAGTAGGGACTGCCAATTTGTTAGCTATTGCCTGCAAGGAAAATAGACGGGGGAAGAGTCCGAGGACGTTGGCCACATACTCAATCTTTTCCATGTCAATCGAAGCCCGCTGTCTCATGTATTGAGAGATGACACCCGGGTCATGGACAATCTCCGTCTTGGAGTAAGTTTGGCCCGTCTTCTCATCCCGGTACATCCGCGTGATGCGCAGCTTCCTCTTCTCCGGGGCGTTTGACATGCTAGGCCGACTCATCTGGCTCACCCCATCATCATGGTGATGAGGTGCCGGCGTGGCAACAGGCTCCTTGGCCGGAATAAACCGGTCGTCTTCGTCGTCTTGTGGCTGGACATCCTCGTCGTCATGTGGTGTCTCGTCTTCCAGCGTGGTCTGCTGAGATGTCCAGATCTTGCGGATGGCCTCATTGTAAAGAGCATCCTGCTTCTTCACGTTGTACATGTGTCCATTGTTGGCCTTTCGCTCGCGCTCCATAGCGTCAGCAGATGTAGCCGCAGGACCCTGTATGGCCCCCATGAACCCTCCTTTCATGGATGTCCGAATAAAGCTGAAGCCGAGGCCTTTTCCAGTCGGATCGCCCGCGCCATGTAGCTGAAGCATGGCCTTGCCTGCACAGGCGTCGATGAATGACTTTGTGGTCTTCCACGGTACCATGCTCATGGCCATGTTTTCCTTGTCATTCTCATCGTCAATATCATCGAGCGCAGCGTTGTCGTCGAGCTGGTACCCGTTTTGTGCCAGCTCGTTCTGGCCCACTTGCATTGCGTCATGCAGGCAAACATCGTCTGGCTTGATCATACTGTTGATTGTCGCCAGATCCATCAGAGTGTCGTTTGGCTTCAGGCCCCATGTCTTCGACTCTTTGTCATAATGAAGGAACTCTTTGAGCTTCTGCCGGTTTTGGGCGTCATTCGAATCTTTGACATGTGATGTGATATCCGACAGCGAGACTGATCCATTCTTAGAGATCATTCGATAGGCCACCATCTTCAGCCGGTTCTTGCTGAGGGCCGTGACCTTTCTCGAGTGCGGACCTGGTACCTCGGCAAGGGGGAACGTCTGCCCAACCACGAAAAGATGGTCGATCTTGCGCAGATAGTACGACGTTCCGTCTTGGCTCGTGTGTGTTCGCCCAAACAAGAAATCCGTCGACCGCGCCTTGTGCTTGAAAATGGGCGCGTGAAACATGGGGTTGTGCAGGGTAGGGACCGTCTCGCCGGGGTCGACAGAGCCGAAGTTGGAAAATGGCGATTTGTCTTCTGGCAAAAGGAACGACAGCTCGCCCAGGTCCGGTTTTGGCGGGCGTTCTTCGTCAACCTTGGACTTGCGCCGGTAGTAGTTGATGATCTTGTTTCCCATGCCAAAGTTGGACATGACCGTTGGGATCTCCTCGCAATATTCGAAAAGAACAGCGGTCGAGTTGTCGCCGAGAGTCAGGTCCTTAGACTGAGAAAATATCTCCTGGATCTTTTTGAACTTCCATTCCCGCTTTGCCACCTTGTGCAGCTTGGATACCCGAACGGGAAATCCGATACCCTTAGTGACCTTGAGCTGTGGTCGATGATAATCGTGCGGCTCCGGGCCATAACGTGTGATGGCGTAGTAAGGCCACAGCAGCTTGAGGGCAGGAATACTGTGCTCAACCTGGATGTTGCTGAGCTGCGCCCGTACACGATGCTGGTGGTTCTCCTTCAGCTGCTCGTAAGCTTGGTCGTTTGAATAGTTGAACCGCGCCGCAAGACTGCGTCCCAGGCGACCGTTCGGCAGCCGCTTTGCGCCAGGAGTTGACGTCTTCGCTCGCTTGGCAGCGCGTCCAGTGTCGGCATCGTCCAAAAGCAGCCTGTGGTCAGACATATCCAGATACACGCGCTTGGCAGCTCGCGCCGTGGCTTCTTCAAACGCATCAAAAGATGGCGCCACATAGCGAGCAATAGCGGGCAGGCCACGCTCGACGATAATTTTGCGCTTTTTCACAATCGGCATGGATCCTAGGATTTCGCGTTCCCACTCGTCCTGTTCCTTCTGCCCTGCCGCCTTTCCAAGCTTTCTCTTCCCCGGCACAGGACCGGCTGCGGCCTCGTCGTCCTCTGCCGGGGGTGTCAGGGGCCCGGCGACGTCGTCCCAGTCGGCGCAGATGATGGAAAAATCTTTCAGCTGGAAGCCACCGACGGGCGAGTCTTCGTCGCCTTCGCCAAATGAGTCAAAGAAAATGTTGCCATTATCGGCATCTTTGGGCTCGGGTTGGAGCAATGACACGAAGCCTTTTGCGGCGGCGTCTTGGATTCGATGCTGCACACTTGCTTGGGCTGTCCCTGGAATGCGAAACAGCTTTTCTTGGTCCGCCTCAAACTCAATACTGAGCTTAGCAGGAATGAGAGGTTTCGGCGGTTTCGTTGGTTTCTTCTCAGAGAGAAACAGCGGCTTCGGCGCAAGTTGTTCATTGAAGTTGAGGATCTTGCCTTTTTCGAACGATGGAAAGGCCAGTCTCACCAGGTCGATGAGATTTTCGGCAGCGGGGGGGATATTCGGATCTTGGTTCGTATCGTGTCCGTAGTCCTCGGGGAAGTTGAGAGCACGATCCCTATCAGTCACGGTAAATGGATCGTCCGCAGCGGATGGTTCCAAGCTAGTGGCTGTGGTGCCGTCGTTGTTGTCATCTGCACGGAAAGCCTTGTCGACGGCAGCGTCATAGGCTGCCTTGGGGTCACTCGGTTCTTTACCCGGCCCTGGAGATAGCCGGAAGCCACCATCATGGGTGGGCGAAAGTTGGTCGCCGAACAAATCGTCTGTGTCATTACTCGCGCCTGTATCATCAGTCAAGCCAGGCAAGTCTCCAGTGTTGTTATGCGTCGCTTCCTCCTCTTCGGGTAGATCGTCGTCACTGATGTCTTCGAAGTCTTCGGCGTCGTGTGCTTTGCCCTCCTGGCTGAACTTTATGTTTAAAAGATCGGCTGGGAGGCTACCACCCTCAGCACCCTGTTGGCTGCCGCTCAAGATCTGCATGATAGCCTCCTCATCTTCGTTTGCCCTGCGCTTCCAATCATCCTCGTTCAACGAGGAAAACTCGCGCTGGCCACTCTCTGGTGCCGACATCTTGGTATCTGATCGCGTGATCGTAGTTTGGCTGTGATGTCCCCAGAGAGTCTCTCTCTCCTCCTCCTCAGTTTCTTCTCTCGAAAATGATAGGAATGGCGAATCACGTCATCGCAGGGCAACTGGGTATCGCTTTCTATTCGAACTTCGGGTTTGCACTTCTCGACGTCGAAATGCGCCTTGTCGAGGGGAGGTTGCAGCCAGGAAGGGGCAGTGAATGGGGCTGAGCAAGTATTAAGCTAAGAGGGGAGATAAATCTGGGGACCGATGCAGACTCCGAGGGCGGGAGCCAGATGATTACTATGTGTTGAGATGAAGGGTGTACAAATGTTGAATTTATGAAATGAACTTCGAAATTCCGCAAAGCGCGACTCAGCATCAAGGGTGGGGTGTATTCCATACATTTGATTGGCCAGATTTCATTCACTTTCAATAGCTATTTTGCAGGAACCCAAAGCTCTGGCGTAAGCGTGGTTCGGTCATGTGATATCGACGTAGTCATAAACGGGCCTATGAAGCTGTCCATTGACTCGGTGAAGACGTACTAGGGGACCCAACTTTGCTCTTATTGTTGACAGGTTCGTTTTAGCACACGAGATTCCCATAATGTCTCCACGTTCCGGCCATGCTCCTGGTTTATCTGACGTGGCTGCGGCCCGCTCAAAACGGGCCTACATATCCTGATGCATCGAAGCCCTGCTCGCTATTGTAAGATATGTGCATATGCATTGGTGGTGGCGGACGGGGATCTGGCCGGGTCGTTCTCTCTTCGCGCTGGGGCCCTGCTCGTTCCCCATAAGGTAATGCATGCAATTGAACGCCTCAAACGGATACGTGGCCTGGGTCCCTTGGACTAAAAACACGCGAGCATGATGCCAAACCTTCTTTCAAGTCGAAAGAAGCGGCTTACACTTTGACCCATATTTGCATAATGGAATATCTGGCTTCTACCATTATGTTGTGGAACGTAGTGTGGGTTACTGTAATAGCAAGATCGAGTCACAAATAATTGAAAGATAGGATGATCTTGACAAAGGGCTTTTGTTCGCCTAAGCTTGCTTTATTTGTTTTGCAATTTTTTTGTCCACAGCTCATTTGCTGTTTGCCTTTCCTTTCTATTTTACCGGCGTTGGCGTTTAGACTTTGCGCCTTGTTTTGCGCCTTGTTTTGACTTTGCCTTGTTGACGTTGGCGGATATTCCTGCCTTGACAGCCTCTTCAACGCTGACGCCTTTAGCATCGTCGTCATCGCCACCGTCATTAGCGTCTTCCTCATCACTTATGCTTCCCAAGGATATCATGTCATCGTCGTCTTTGTCATCCTTATCGTCATCACCAGAGTCTGAAAGGTAGCTCGGCGCACTGTCGCTACCAAACCCGTCAGACTCTCCGTCCTTCTCCTCTTCCACCTTGCTGGTATCAGCAGCACTGGTGGGTGACGCAGCTCCCATAGAAGTAGCTGCCTCGCTCTCGTCTTCCCGCTTGCGCTTCTGCTTCATCTCTCCAAAACGTCCAGAGCGGCCGTCGACACCCTTCTGCTTGACCTCTTCCGGGGACAGCTCTGGTGCCGAGAACCATGGGATCTTGCCTCTCAGGAAGTCGTTCAACACGATGATCGCCATGCCGTCGAGGTCGGCCTCGCCACCGGCTAGCAGCCGACCACGCTTTCTTGATAGTTGTTCCAAGAAGTCGACATCGTCCTCCCAGTCATTCAGCTCATATGAGCGAGCAAGATGGTGCTTCTTTGTCCGCCTTAGTACGGCTCCGATGTACTGTGCTGGGTTGTAAACTGTGGAAAACTGTTAGATGGATGATCTGAAGCATGAGTTCGTATCGAAGCAGTAGTTGCTTACTCTTCTCTGTGCGAACCGCTCCGCGCAGAAGAATATCCTCTGCCGAGGCATTCTGGTCTGGTGGGACAATACCAGGGCAGTCAATCAGATAAATTCTCTTCATCTGTAGCACAGCTTGTTAGCAACGGAGAAGTGCTGTTGATTACGAATTGGGCAACGTACCAGTCGAACAAACTGCCACACTTTGGTCTCCCCCGGAATAGGAGCAACGGTGCATGCTTTTCTCCCCAGTAAAGCATTCAGCACTGAGCTTTTCCCGACATTGGGATAGCCGACCAGGCCGACACTGATTTGTTTTCTGTCTGCGTGCAGCGACGAGAACTGTCTTAGCAAAGAGATCAGAGATCCCTTGCCGAACGGGTTGGCCACCGACGCGCGGAAAGCACAAGTCGGTACCGTCTTCTGAAGAGTCCGTACCCAACGTGCCTGCTGCATATTAGTTATTTGTTCGTGAAATAACAGAAACAGCAACATTTCATGAGTGAGAAATATCTGCAATGTCTGCATCACTACTAAGAAACTCCACCAGTACGCATCCAGAATGGACACGGCGGGTTTCAACTCAAAAGCGATGTAAACTTTCACTCTCAGATAGACTTCCAAGACGGAAGCTATCAACAACACAATGGTCATGTAAAGGCCAAGGGCTGCGAGAGATCAATTTCGATCTCCCAATGCCGTAACGGATGACCTTCCATGATCTGCTGCAAAAATGTGCATGCGGTAGGTCCCCTGACTTAATCATTGGGGTGCCATGTACAAATGGCCGAAGGGACTGGAAACATGGTGCAGGAACCAAAAATAAAAGAAAGATAGTGCAACTTACAGCAACGGCTGAGGGAACCAAGTCACACTACAGTCCGGTTAGCAATTCAGTCGAGTCTGTGAATCCAATGCAGTGTTGCTCACTTTGTTCAGGACGTAGATAAGGTGTTTCTGTAATCAAGTCATTAGTTTCAATGATGACAAACGCTTCGTCGAAAAAAAGAGCACTAACATGAGGAGCCTCCTTGCGGAGATAGTCTTCGATGCTTCGGCACGTAGTGCCAACCGGATCGCGGGCATCCAGGACGTGAATGACGACGTCGGATGAATCGATGGTACGGTACAGCTCGTTCCAAATCCGTCTGCTCTGGCCCTTGGAGAAGATGGGCTCCATCCGGGTCGAGTTGCCGACGTCTTCCTCCTCGGCCTCGCCGACCTCGGGGGGTGCAAAGTCTGCTCCATCGACGTCCTCGATCTCGCCGGTCGTCTCAGCGCTTGCAGCGGCAGTCAGGCCGTTCAGGGCCATGTTTGTGCGGCGGTCATGGTACGACGAGATACTCCGCTTCGCCGTGTCGGCCAGGTCGTCGAGAGAGCTAAAGTTCTTCATGGTGACCCGCTTGCGGGTGGCCTTGGTGCCAAAGACATCGGCAAACGACTCGACCAGGGCCGGACGGCTCTTGGCCAGCGACGTCTCGTCTTCGATCAGCGACATGGGCAGCTTGGCCGTCTTGAGCAGGAACCGGTTGGGGTCCTTGGCCTGCTCGGCCATGGCCGTCCGGAAGGCTGACAGGCTCTCCTGGCTGATGACGCGAGAGTTCTGGAACCATTTCCGGTTGGGCTCGATCACGGCTGTGGGCACATCCCGGCTCTGGAAGACGGCAGCCTTGGTGATGTTGCCGTCGGCATCGCGCTGGGCGGCACCTCCCTTGTAGACATTGAGCTGTTTTACCCTTTCTGGGCCGTATTAGCACTCCGTTTGCAGGCCCTCATCCTGACACCGCACGTTGAGAGACGGGGATGCCTACTTGCTGAGCGGTAAAAGTTCTCGCCCTTCACCCTGATGTTGCCATCGGTCGTCTTGCCCTCACGGACCCGGCGGGTGGCTTCTTTCTTCTGTGTTCCCATTGTGTTCGGCCTCGACCGTCTTGTTTTGGGATGGAAAAGACGGGGGTATACAGACGAGGAGGAAGGGAAAAAAAAGATGGGAGATGCGCAGTTGACTTTTTTTTTATCAGCGATAGGAAAACAGTGGAGCCTGAAAAAAAAATCACACTCGAATGGCTGGTACGAGATAGGCCGGACCCACACTGCAAGGACGGATCGGCCATACTATCATCCGTCATGAATTTCTCTGCTTCCTGAAGCCGAGCAATTTTCCCTATGCATCACCACGGCGGCTCTCTGGACGTGTGAACGACTGCCAGATCTTCGACTCTCTTGTGGACCTACACAATGCCTCCCAGGCTGACGATGCGGCCCGGCAGCGTGCTGGGCCAGACCCGATGCTGCGCCGGCAATGCGTCCTTCTCGCTGATCGGCCGGCCTCTTGCAGCAGCCCGAAGCTTTGCATCGTCGCGCGATGACAAGACGGCTTCTGCGGCCGGCAGCAGCAGCAGCAACACCATCAGCACCAGCAGCAGCGATATCGAGCCCCCGCGGATACCGCCCGAATCGCCGCGTTACATCAACGTTCCCACGCCCCCACAGTCGGAGGAGATCCGCCGGCCACCGCAGCGGGGTCACCTCCCGGTCCCGCGGGACATCTTCCACCTCAAGTCGTCGGCCAGAGACGGCGCGGGCGGGGCGCCGCCGCTGAACAAGTCGGACGCGGCCGCCTGGACGGCAGCGGCGGCGCCGCGGTCGCAGGCCGAGGAGCGCGGCGAGCCGCCGCGGAACGAGCGCGAAGCCTGGCGCCGGCGCCTGGCCGACAGCCGGCGAGAGAGCCTCGAGGCCGGCCTGTCGGGCTTATGGGAGCGCCAGCAGCAGCGCCAGCAGCGCGAGCGGACGCGGGCGGCCAACGTGGCCAACCGGAACCGGCGGGCAGCGCTGCTCAGGCCCGACCACCAGGACGACGTGCTCACGCGGTCGTCGGTGCGCGAGGCCACGTCCAAGATGACGGCCGTTCTCCGGGACCCCCATCGCCACGAGCGGCAGGCCGAATCGGCCGGGCGCACGGCCGCGATCGCGCAGTTCAAGCGCGAGGGCCGCCGTGATGCCCTCATGGAGCTCTACCAGGCGGCCGGCAAGTTCATCGTCAACGAGGAAGAACTCGGACGCAAGGTCGACGAGCTCTTCCGGCCCGACTACTTCAAGGAGGAGGGCTACAGCTACGGTACCGTCAATGCCGAGAACATCTGGGACGTCGTGGGCAAGCCGTCGACGGTGCAGGACATGATGAGCGGCATCACGCGCACAGAAACGAAGCTGTACGACTCCAAGCGGACGGAGGTCGACCGTACGACGAAGCGACAGAAGTTGGTGGCAGAGGCGCTCACTGGCGGCAAGATGCCCGTCTGAAGACTTGAAGACCGAATGGGCATATGGAAAATGTCTTGTATATTAGCCACAATACAAAAAAACACACATCTTGCTATTGAAGCCAAGCCGAAACGGTGTTAGGCGGATGCATGAGTTTGCCTTCTTTCTACAGAGGACTGTTTATTCATATGCATATCGTAACTATAATTATTCCGGGTGGCCAAAGAGCCAACCACGATTGACGCATGTTTTTGTTTCTTTATTCAATGAGTCAAAATCCAACATGACAGGTGATATGAGTAACATGGCAGGACAACGGGTGCACGGGAAAAGAAAATCCTAAACGCCTGAATGCAAGATACATGAAAGCGTACCCCAAAGTGGCGGTAACGCTGCGAAACCAAGGTGCTCGCTTTGCGAAGAAGCACAAGACAGTAAAAAGGACCACTATACAAGGGTGTGGAACCGTCTCTGACGAGTTCTACTACCGCTTCTCGACTAGCAAAACGTGCATAGCGCCATAAGCTAGGACGATGAAGACCACAGCGAAGATGCCGAGACTAGTGATGTCGTTCCAGAGTGACGAATTGTTGAAGCCAAAGGAGCTGAGAATAGCCGCGCCGGGCACAGTGATATCCAATCCATATTTACGGTCGACCAGCGTGAGGAAGCGCACCTCGTTGACGATAAGCGACTCGAAAGCGTAGTGAAAAATGGACAGGTACTGCAGCCACACGGCGGACGCTGGGATCTTGTCGTGGTTCAGCAGGAGGCCGGCAAACAGCAGACTGAATAGCATCACCAGACTGCCAATCAGGTTAGCAACGCCATTGTCCTTGCACACAATGCCAATAAAAAGGCAAATTCCGGACGCAGCGAGGTTGAAGAGCACAAGCACCAGAATGAAAACAAAAAAGTGCTGGACGTCTGGCACGAGACCCGTCATGGGGTAGATGATGGAGCCCATCAAGATCGGTGGCAGAATGCGGAGCGGAATGATGTCGAACAGCACCTTGGAGGCAAAGTAAGTGACCGGCGAGTAATAGCCGTTGGCCCGCTCTCGCACAAACAACAGCCGCTCGCTGGAGAAGGTGCTCAGACTTGTCAGGGTGCTGAAGCCGAACAGGGCCAGCACAAAGAAGAAGAGGCCCAGCCTGTTCTGGAACCCGGGAATGTCGACGGTCAGACCGTAGAACAGGAAGCCAGACAGCACGCCGAGCAGAATGGAGATGGCGTAGTGTGTAAGCATCAGCATCGGGTTGCGGTACAGGTTCTTCCACGTCCTCTGCGACAGAATGATAAACTGCCGGAGCAAGCCCACTCTCGCGTAGCCTCTGCCGACAACGCTCAGGTGTGTCTTTGTTCGGCCGTTCGCCTGTGGGGAAGAGGAACCAGTGCCGTTGCCATTGCCATTTTCAGCAACGTCCGCGTTCAGCCCATTGGCGGCCAGAGCGTCGGCAATGGCGAGGTGCATTTCATCATGGGTGCTGCTGGCAATGCCGGACTGAGCAAAGGACTTTACAAGCCCGTCGAGGTCGCTGCCACCAAACGAACCTGGCAGCGGGTCGTCGGGGTCATCCAGGATCTGAGGCGGGACGATATGGGGTGGCTGGAGGCGGAGTTTGAAGCCGTCTGCCGCATCATCGCCAGCCTCGGACGAGGCCACCGTATCGACCGTGTTCTTGCGGCGGGTAAACAGCTCTCTTTCCTGGCGGAGGCGGACGGAGTCCCGGTGCTTGCCCTTGTGGCGAACCGCTGACGATGTGGCCTCGACGTTGGCCAGGCTTGCGTTGGCGCTCTCGTCGGCGGCCAGGCTTGTACCCGACGCGCTGGCGATGGACTTGACGGCGCGGGTGCTGCTCGGGCGTTCGCTAGCAGTGTCGGAGCCTGTAACCCTCACGGTCAGACCGCCCACAACGTCTTCGTCGCTAAATGGCTCGGGGTTGATTGCGTGCATGGTGAGATCGACGAGGTAGTCGGAGATGTTGAAGCCCGGAGGACACGAGTAGCCGATATCATCAAAGTAGTCCTGGCACTGCGCAAACGGACCGGAGTAGACAGTACGGCCCTGGGCAAGCAGCATGAGACGGTCGAACAGAGCGGTGATGTTGGAACGCGGCTGGTGGATGGTGAAGATGATGGTGCGCTTGTAGTTCTTGGCCAGGGTCACCAGGCACTCGATGACGTTGTAGGCGTTGTAGGCGTCGAGACCGCTGGTAGGCTCGTCCAGGAAGAGGATAGACGGACTCGTAACGAGCTCGCAGGCGATGCCCACACGGCGCTTCTCACCACCCGAAATGCCACGGCCGCGGCCCTCCTCGGACCCGATGAGGGAGTCCCGGATGTGGTAGATGCCCAGCTGCTTCTCCACCTCAAAAACACGTTGTTCCTTGGCCGAACGACCCATGTCGCGCGGGAGACGCAGAAGGGCGCTGTTGAGAATGGTTTCGTGGACCGTCAGCGTTGGCAGCATGGTGTCCTCCTGGTCGACAAAGCCGACGACGTGCTTGAAGTCGCTGTCGTTGACCTTCTCGCCGTTAACGTAAAAGTTGCCCGACACATCGCCGCGTTTGTTCTTGCGGGCAAGAATGTCCAGGAACGTGGTTTTGCCGGCTCCCGAAGCACCCATGATAGCCATCACTTCACCAGGACGAGCCAGGCCGCTGATATCGTCCAGGATGAGCTTTCCATTGAGGACATAGGAAACGTTCTCAAAGTACAGAGACGCAGGCCTGTGGTCGGTCATGAGCTTTATCGACTCATCGTCCGAGTCGTCGAGGTTGATCGGCCCGTACCTGAACTGGCGATGGGACATGTACCAGGTCAGCAGAATGGCGGCGACGAGGAACAGCGAACAGGCAGCAATGACGGTAGCGATCAGCGGCGTGTTGATCTTCGGGACGGGCTTCTTGTAGCCAGGCACTTCGGTGTTGTAGAGACACTCGCCCGAGCGGCAGGTGAGGTAGATGTTGGGATCCCCAAAGATGCTGCTGATGAGCTCATTCATGTGCGGTTCCTCGAAAGAGCAGTCGTTGGAGCCTCGGGCTTTCTGGACGCACTCGAAGGAAGCCGGGCCCTTGATCTCCTCCTTCAGGTAATCGGTGAGATCGACGGAGCCATCCTTGCCACAGAGCATCCGATCCTGTACACAGCTGCAGTCGATATTCTTGCAACGGTACTGGGTGTTGTTTGAAGAGTCGTCAAACTGAGCATCTGAATCGCAGTCGCTCAAGTGGCAGAAGAAAGACTCGGCCTGGTCGACCCAGACTGTGTGTGTTAGAAAGCAATACAAGGCAGAAAGCCCAAGAGAGAAATGACGTACACTGGAAATCACACTCGGAAGTGTTGCGGTCGCAGGTGAAGGTGACTTGTGGTATCTTGCCGCCCAGCATCCCCAGAATCTGCCTGTTGGTGACGTCGCACATCTGGTAGTTGCTCTTGATGACATCGCCCTTCTGGTAGCATACGCCGCCTTCCTTTGTCTCCATCAAGGCGTTGCAAGCCAGATCTTCGGTGCAAACGTTGCAGTTGATGCCAGTCCAGCCCTCGTCGCATTCACAGGTTCGGCCTTCGTCACGCATAGGACGGTCGTATCCGCCAGCCAGAGAGCCGCACACTATGAGCAGCAGGGATTAGTTAGACGAACTGGCAGTTGTAGCGGAAGGCCGGTGGTTAGAGAGTACTGACGTGGCTTCAGGCAGTCCGTCCCAGCCCATCCTGGAGGGCAGATGCACGTTCCATCGTAGCTGTTGCACTCAGCATATTGACCACAGGTGGAGGAGGGCGTGAGACAGTTGAAGCTGGACAGGAGCCGAGATTAGCAAGACTAGCGAGGGACTACAAGGCCGAGATCGATCGATCGGTCCAACATACCAGGGCGGGCAATCTTTAGGGATGCCGCTCATGAGAGACATTTGTGCCTGCATCGCATCGAGGGACGTGAAGTTGGAGCCGGCCGCCACGATGCCTGCCATTGAAGCAGCGAATACGCCGACAGCGAGGGCGCTGAATCGCCCCGAAGCCATCTTTCTGTTTGCCGGGTCGCGAGGACGGAAGTCGGTCTATCTGGAGCTGGGTTCCGCAGCTGGGGTCGGCCGCTACTCGGAGTAGCCTCAATGAAGGCAGAGTGCGGTGGGTTGTCCGCACGCCAAACGTATGCGAGAAGTTGCACAACAGCCGCGCCGCAGCTCGTCGTGGTCGGATTGTGATGGAAGGCAATATCCACAGCAACCAGCTGCCGGTGAGGAATTCCCGATAGCAGCCGGGCTGAGGAGCAGGCCGAAATGGCCAAGTAACAGAGGAGACAAAAAGAATGACGTCCTTCCACCGGGAGAGTGGAAGAGACAGGAATGGAAAAGAGCTCAGATCGCGGCTCTCGGAGGGCTGAAGGGGATGCCTCAAAAATGCGTGACAGCTGAATTATTCGGAAGGTAAAAGGTATGGAGGACCATATTTGGGGGGTTATCATCGCAAGGTGCGACGGGGAGGAGATTGGTCCGCGTAGTGAGAAATAGCGCCTTATCGGCTGTGGAGCATAGCCCGAGCTCCAGGCTGCTATCCCTGGTACGATACCTGTGCTAGCTGCTGTGTTGTGTGTTCTCCGATGTACTTATCTTACTGCTGCTAGTGAGACCCTGCTATGACGTCCACTGAGCGCTAGGACAGTCAGGACAGTCGGCCGATGCACCTTCCCAGAAAGTCATGCGACTGAACAGTGTGACAATGTGGTATACGGCCCACGTGGCAAGAGCGACTGGCTACACTGCAGGTCTGCTCGACAGCTGGCTGACAGCTGTTGGAGAACGCTGCCCGGGATGACGATACAAGACAAATTGCAATTGTGTCATTGGCAGGGCGCTGTGTCAAATGGCAGGGCGGCGTCAATGTCAAGGACAGGGCGTCATCGGCGGGCAGCATATTTATCGGACGAAAGCCACTTTTTACATACGGAGTAGTGCGAATCCTTGACAAGACCAACGGCCTCTACAGCGAAAATGGTCAAAATCGAGCCGTTCGAGGTGGAGCAATGGATGGACACGTATGAGACGACGCCGGGGGTGATCAACATCTCCGAGACGTGCGCGGCGTCCGTGTCGGTCGACGACCTGGTGCGGCTGGCCGGGGAGGACGGGGCAGAAAGCCCTCTGTCGGCTCTGGCTACGACGAAGATGACGTACGGCGCCATCCGCGGGTCGGAGCTGCTGCGGCAGCGCGTGGCGGCCGTGCTCGACAGCGGCAAGGGCGCGGCCGTGCCGGCGCTGGCGGCCGACAGCGTGGTGATCACGCAGGGGGCCATTGCGGCGAACCACCTGCTCTTTTACGCGCTGATCGGCCCGGGCGACCACGTCATCTGCGTCTACCCGACGTACCAGCAGCTGTACGGGGTGCCGGCGAGCCTGGGCGCCGACATCACGCCCTGGAAGCTGACGGCCGAGAACGGCTACGTGCCGGACCTGGACGAGCTGGACGGGCTGGTGCGGCCCAACACCAAGGTGGGAGTCTTCCGGGAGCCGCGATGCCGTCGTCGCTGACGTGGCAGATGATTGTGATCAACAACCCGAACAATCCGCTGGGCGTGCCGATTCCACGGCCGGTGCTCGAGCAGATTGTCGCGTTTGCGCGGGCCCGCGACATTCTCATCCTGTCGGACGAGGTCTACCTCCCGCTCTACCACGATGAGGCGACAGAGACGACAGCGACGACCGCAACGAAAGCACCGCCCAGCATCCTGACGCTGGGCTACGACCGGGCGGTTGCGACCGGCTCCATGTCCAAGGCCTTTGCGCTGGCCGGGCTGCGCATCGGGTGGGTGGCGTCGCGCGACCAAACCATTGTCGAGGCGGTGCTGGCCGCACGTGACTACACGACGATCAGCGTGTCGCAGCTGGACGACGGCGTGGCGCGGTTCGCGCTGTCGGACGCCGTGCGCGTGCCGCTGCTGCGGCGCAACGTGCAACTGGCGCAGACCAACCTCCGGCTGCTGGCCGCGTTTGTGGCGCGGTGGCAGGCCAGAGGCGTCTGCTCGTGGCAGCGCCCGACGGCAGGCACCACGGCCTTTGTGCGGTTTGCGAGGGCCGGCCAGCCGGTCAACGACGACCGGTTCTGCATCGACGTGCTCGCGGCCACCAAGGTCATGCTCGTGCCGGGGTCGCGCTGCTTTGGCGGCGGCCTGGACTTTCGGGGCTATGTGCGGATCGGCTATGTGTGCGAGACGGCCCTGCTGGAGGAGGGATTGGCGAGGCTGGACGGCTACCTGGTGGACCATTTTGCAGAGTGAGACCGTACTCCGTATAGCGAGAGGGTCTTGGGGTCCTTTTGTGCATCCGGCTGGAAATGGAGTTCGTTTAGCCATGAGCGCGGATGTGGAGAGAGACGAAAGAGGAGCAGTGACAGCGAGACGACCATTCGCTTGCAAATACGAAATGCTCGTATTGTCGGATGCCGTATTCGCACGTCTACACGAGGAGGCATGGGAAGAGGCCGCCGGGGGGCTATGGCTGTGCAGCCGCTGCGCACAGCGCGTCGACGCCTGCCAGCACACGTTTGGGGCAGCGGTGAGGCGGCCGGGCGGCGTCGGATGCGAGAGGCCGCGAGAGGCACCGAGAGAAAGAGGCCGGCGTCGGATTGGCGCGAACAGAAGGCCGGCGGCAGCGTGAAACACAGCCACGCGGGCCTGAGTTTCAGCGCAGAGTGAGAGCTATTATGGGCGCTGGCGGGCCTGTTGCGGCTGTGAGCTGCGGGCGGTGGGGCTTGGCCCGTGCTAGCACAGAGTATTATTGCCCCATGCGCGTGGCCACTGGAGGCCGAGGCAGCGTCGTATGTGCTGTTGCCCCTTCCGGCAAAGGGCACGCGTAATTCGGAAGTCCTGGGCCCTGGTGTACGCAAGCGCGGCTGTCGACGGGTGGCGGCGACCAATCAGCAGCGCCGCAGCCAACGGCGGCCCACCCCATGCGTACGAATCCACAGTGCTGGTCGGCGAGAAGCCCCCCTGTCCGGCCACCTGTTTTGGCGCCGTCGCACTGTGCCCAGACGCAAAGTGCCGGAGCCCTACCAGACAGATGCGAAACCAAAGAGGAACGTCGTCAGGACTCCGCTGTCGTCGTCACCGGCGTTGAATGAGGCATGGCAGGATCTAGTTCACGAACACGCGCTGGGCCCAAGTGCCAGCGGCCGTTTTGCCCCCTTCTGACCGGAACGGTCTTATTTTCTCACGCAGTCTCACGGTCTCTCACTCTCTTCTCTTGCTTCCGGTGTCATCCATCGTTTCTGTTTCTGCCGTTGCTGTGCCTCACGTCTGTCGTCTGTTCGCACGCCCCTCGAATCCTTCACAGCTGACCCAGAGGCTTGGCGACCGGCCATTTCTGCTGCCTGCTGTTCGTTATATACGGAGCTCCATACTGCCAGCCTCCTTTCCATATCGGGCCGTTATTTCTTTTATATTTTCATTTACGGTATATTTGCTCTGCCGGCATTCATATACGGACCGGCTCCCCTGACTGCTCTGGCCCTCGAGACCTGCAACATTCTTCATCTCCTCGCCATCTCCATCGTCTCCCCCCCTACTCTGCCGCCCCTCGACAATGAAGGGCCTCTCTGTGGCAGCTGGCGCCGTACTGGCTGCGACGGTCCATGCTGCGACCCCCGAAGGTGTTGTGCAGTGGAGCATTGGCAAGCGTCAACCACATCCGCGGGCGATTCGGCGGTCGGTTACCAACACGGACCAGACCATCATCAGCAACAACGTGTCCTCGGGCGGGTACTTTGCCGAGTGCCAGGTCGGCACGCCGGCCCAGACGCTCACATTGCAGCTCGACACGGGCAGCAGTGATACGTGGGTGCCGGCGAGCAATGCGTCTGTCTGTTCGACAAGCCGCCAGAGCACGAGCAGCGGCTGCACTCTCGGTTCATGTACGTTCTCTGTGCTGCTGGTGAAATCAAAAGACGGCAGATCGATGGCTTGTGCTGACCAACAGTCGACTCCTCTTCCTCGACGACGTTCCGTGTTGTGAACTCGGACTTTAGCATAGAATATGTCGACGGCAGTGAGTCGGTCGGCGACTACTTTACCGACGTGTTCGTTATAGGCGGCAGCACGATATCAAATCTCACAATGGGCTTGGGCCTGACGACGGACATCTCCTTCGGTCTGGTCGGCGTGGGCTATGCGTCCAATGAGGCCATTGTGGGGACGGAAGACTCGTACTCGGCCGAGTATGCCAACCTGCCGGTGGCCCTGGTCAACTCGGGCATCATCAAGTCAAGGGCCTACAGTCTGTGGCTCAACGACCTCGGTACGTGTTTGTGTTTTGCATGCTGCCAGGCAGCCGGTACGGTGATGCTGACTCGTTCCCAGATGCCAGCACTGGCAACATCCTCTTTGGCGGGATCGACACGGAGAAGTACGACGGCGAGCTGACGAGCATCGACATCTACAAGGACTCGTCGTCGGAGACGTTCACGTCATTCATAGTGGCGCTGACGTCGGTCAACGCGTCGAGCTCGAGCGGTACGGACCTGCTGACGTCGCGCGAGTTCCCGATCAGCGTGGTGCTGGACTCGGGCACGACGCTGTCGTACGTGCCCAACGACCTGGCGGCGCAGATCTGGACAGAGGTGGGCGCGGTGTACAGCAGCGATCTCGGCGCGGCGGTGATTCCGTGCAGCAAGGCCGGGGGCGACGGGGTGCTGTCGTTTGGCTTTGCCGGCCCCGGCGGCCCTGTGATCAACATCACGATGGACGAGTTGGTCTTGGGCATCGGGTCGGCCACGTTCACGTCGGGCGAGTACAAGGGCGAGACGGCGTGCGAGTTTGGGATCCAGAACATGACGGGCGACCCGTACCTGCTGGGCGACACGTTTCTGCGGTCGGCCTACGTGGTCTACGATCTGGTCAACAACCAGATTGGCATTGCGCCGACAAAGTTCAACGCCACGGCCTCCAACATTGTCACGTTTGCCAGCTCGGGCGCGGCGATCCCGTCGGCCACGTCGGCGCCACACCAGGACCAGGTGACCAGCGCGACGTCGTACACGACGCCGGGCTTTGCGGCCTCGTCCGGCTTCTCGTCCTCGGGCAGCAACAGCGGCTCGTCCAAGAGTAGCGGGGCATCCTCGCTGGTGGCGTGGGATGCGCTCCGTGTCGCTCTCACGGGCACGACCATGTTCCTGGCCGGCGGTCTGCTGATGCTATAGCGGCACGGGCAAGCAGGGCCGAGCAGGTCCAATATATATATGAGAAGGCATGATACCCGCTGGATGGGCGGGCTGTATATATCGTATTTTCCCCGTTTGATTTTTGCTGTTTTGCATTTTTGGAATATCTGGTTGCATGTATGGGACGGCATTATGACACTGCGAGCGGCAAAGGGAGCACATGACCATTTGCATTTCGATCATGGGGGCATGAGGCCATTTCATCTAGATTCGTGTCAATTGCAGCGAAATGAAGACATTTCTTTGAAGACATGTTTTGTCGCCTGGTCGTACGATCCACTCACACTGTAGATTGTAATGGGACGCGCTGTGATTGGACGCCGGGCGGGCTGTCAGGCAGAGGTAGCGCTGCTAGCAAATCGGG
This sequence comes from Leptographium lundbergii, assembly GCA_001455505.1. Taxonomy (NCBI): domain Eukaryota; kingdom Fungi; phylum Ascomycota; class Sordariomycetes; order Ophiostomatales; family Ophiostomataceae; genus Leptographium; species Leptographium lundbergii. The sequence continues at coordinate 69,473 of LDEF01000009.1, forward strand.
TGCGGGAGTACAAGCGGCGAGAGGCTGGCCGATAGCACACGGCTCTAATTTTTTTTCGGCGATTGAACATTTTTTCCGCAACGTCTCTGCGAGCCAGTCCATACCGACGATGAGCAGCGCACGCAGGGCAGTTTCGCAGCTCGGCAGCCACGGCTGTCGGGCGGGCGGTTCTTGGACGGCGCCGTCGATGCTGCTGGCGCGGCGGCTCAGCTTTGCGTCGACCCGGCACCTGAGCATTGGGAGCACCAGCGCATGGCTCGGGAGCAAGACAGCCCAGCCAAGACGGCAATGGCTCAGCGGGAGCAGTCGGCTGCAGGCGGTCAGCGCGGCAGAAGCAGCGTGAGTTGTGTTTGGGAGATGCTGTTTGGCGGATTTGGTGTTTGATTTCGGCGGTGCTTATACTCACTCTCCCAGGCTAAAGGCAGCCCAGGATGCAGCGGCAAACCTGACGGCAGAGTCGGTGGCGGCCAACATGGACCCGGCCGAGGCGAAGCGGCTGGCGAGCGTGCGCAACATTGGGATCGCAGCCCACATCGACAGCGGCAAGACGACGGTGACGGAGCGGGTGCTCTTCTACACGGGCCGGATCAAGGCGATCCACGAGGTGCGCGGCCGCGACTCGGTCGGGGCCAAGATGGACTCGATGGAGCTGGAGCGCGAGCGCGGTATCACGATCCAGTCGGCGGCGACGTTTTGCGACTGGGTCAAGAAGGCGGACGACGGCACGGGCGCGGAGGAGACGTTCCACGTCAACCTGATCGACACGCCCGGCCACATTGACTTTACGATCGAGGTGGAGCGGGCGCTGCGCGTGCTGGACGGCGCGGTGATGATCCTGTGCGCGGTGAGCGGCGTGCAGAGCCAGACGATCACGGTCGACCGGCAGATGAAGCGCTACAACGTGCCGCGCATCAGCTTCGTCAACAAGATGGACCGCATGGGGGCGAACCCGTGGAAGGCGGTCGAGGGCATCAACAGCAAGCTCAAGATCGCGGCGGCGGCGCTGCAGATCCCCATCGGGACCGAGAAGGAGTTTGAGGGCGTCGTCGACCTGATCCACATGCGGGCCATCCGGAACCAGGGCCAGCGGGGCGTGAACCTCAAGATCACGGACGAGATCCCGGCCGAGCTGGTGGACCTGGCCGCCCAGAAGCGCCAGGAACTGATCGAGAAGCTGGCCGACGTGGACGACGAGATGGCCGAGCTCTTCCTGGACGAGCAGGAGCCGACGCCGGCACAGATCAAGGCGGCCATCCGGCGGGCCACCATCGGGCTGCGCTTCACGCCGGTGCTGATGGGCACGGCCCTGGGCGACAAGGCCGTGCAGCCGATGCTGGACGCGGTGTGCGACTACCTGCCGAACCCGGGCGAGGTGGCCAACACGGCCCTGGACCGGGCACAGGCCGAGAAGAGCGTGCCTCTGATGCCGTACAACTCGCTGCCGTTTGTCGGCCTGGCCTTTAAGCTGGAGGAGAACCCGTACGGCCAGCTGACGTACGTGCGCGTGTATCAGGGCACCCTCAAGAAAGGCACGTACCTCTACAACTCGCGCACCGGCAAGAAGGTGCGGATCCCGCGCATCGTCCGGATGCACTCCAACGAGATGGAGGACGTGGCCGAGGTCGGGGCCGGCGAGATCTGCGCCGTCTTTGGCGTCGAGTGCGCCTCGGGCGACACCTTTACCGACGGCCACCTGCCCTACACCATGACGAGCATGTTTGTGCCCGATGCCGTCATGTCGCTCTCGATCCGGCCCAAGCGCAGCAGCGACGCCGACGCCTTCAGCAAGGCCATGAACCGCTTCCAGCGCGAGGACCCCACCTTTCGGCTGCACGTCGACGACGAGTCCGAGGAGACCATCATCAGCGGCATGGGCGAGCTGCACCTCGAGATCTACGTTGAGCGCCTGCGCCGCGAGTACCGCGTCGACTGCGACGTCGGCCAGCCCCGCGTCGCCTACCGCGAGACCATCTCGCGCCACGCTGACTTTGACTACCTGCTGAAGCGCCAGTCCGGCGGCCCGGGCGACTTTGCCCGCGTCATGGGCTTCATCGAGCCCAACACGAGCCCCGAGGCCGACCCCGAGAGCCCCGAGGCCAAGGTCGAGGCCAACCGGTTCGAGCAGCGCGTCACCGGCGGCAACATCCCCGACAAGTTCCTCTCCGCCTGCGGCAAGGGCTTCGAGATCGCCTGCGCCCGGGGCCCCCTCCTCGGCCACCGCGTCATCGGCTCCCGCATGGTCGTCAATGATGGCGCCACTCACGTGACCGATTCCTCCGACTACGCCTTCAGCCTCGCCACCCAGCTCGCCTTCCGCCAGGCCTTTGCCGCCGCCGGCGGCCAGGTCCTCGAGCCGCTCATGCGCACCACCATCACCGCCCCCAACGAGTTCCAGGGCAACCTGCTGATGCTCATCAACAAGCGCGGCACCGTCGTCGACACCGAGATCGGCCCCGACGACTTCACCCTCGTCGCCGACTGCTCCCTCAACGCCATGTTCGGCTTCAGCACCGACCTCCGCGCCGCCACCCAGGGCAAGGGCGAGTTCTCCATGGAGTTTTCCCACTACGCCCCCGCCCCGCCCCATCTGCAGTACGTCTGTCCCGGGTGCTGCCCTTTTTTTCCCCCGTTTCCCCTGCTGACTGTGCCTGCAGAAAGGAGCTCGTGGCCAAGTACGAGAAGGAGCTCGAGGCCAAGCGGACCAAGTAGTCGGGCTGCTTGTGGCATAGACCGGCGTCTCACTGTCATGATTTACACGGTACATACGGTTAGACAAAGAGGAACTCATGAATACACTTCACTCAGATTATATAATCGTGACGTGGATAATCACGTAAGCACAAGAAGTCCGGTAAATCACGTAAGCTCAAGACAGTACTCCCTTACAAACGATTCTACCAACTGTATGATTTCTACCAAAAACATAATGACAGGCAACATGAGAAAACAAGAGTACTCGAAAAATATCAAACAAATGAAACTCTCCAAGAGAGACGACAAAGGAAACATTCGCGTCAGCGTGTTTGTGAAATCCGTCACAGCGTAAAAAACAACATCAGAAATTCTTCGCCGGGCACCTTTCCCATCAGGGAAACTCCCCCTTCTCCACCTTCCGTCCTCTTCTCGGCGCGACTTGCGGCGGGAATGGACGGCCTGCTTCGTCTCAGAGAGCAAGCAATCCTCCATGTATGTCCCTCCAGGCGTGCCGCCAAAGACGACAGCCATGGAGCCAATGCGGAATGCAACAAAGCACGGCTCGGCCGTCTTGTCGTTCCGTCGTCCAGGTCCATCAACCTTGCCCAAGATCATAGTCCCGGTCTTTCCGCCTCCTCGGTGGGAGCACTTGACCCCTCCTTCGCTTCCTTTTCCTGCCCATCTCTTGCCTGGGACTCGCTGGCCCAGGCAGAGGCCCGAAAAATGAAAAAAAGAGAGAAAGTGAAAGACAACAGCTGTGCTGCTGCGTGGAAAATCCAGAATAGCCGGCCAAACAGTAAAAGAAACTGGTCTGCAGTGTGGTTTCTATGTAGCGAGCAGAGAGGCGATAACTGGATGATGTTAGCATGCTGTCGAGCCTTGCAGCCACCACCTCCCAGAACCACTCACCAAAATAAAAAGCTGCACATCGGCCGTCTTTCAGCCCAGCTGCTGCGAGTGGCCATAGATGCCGAGATCTGCCGGGCTCTGCGACTGTGCCATGGCGTTGTGGATCTGCTCGAGGAAGGATAGGTGCGTGCGGGCGTCCCGCAGCTGCTGGAACGTCTGCAGCGCATACGGCTGGCTGAAGTTGCCGACAATGTCGCGCAGCGTCGCCGTGTGCTCGCTCCACATCTTGAACGACTGGTCCAGCTGGGCCTTGGCCGCCGCCGCCTGCATCTGGGCCTGCGACCGGCTGCTGTCGGCCTCGGCTGCGCCCTGCTGGCCCTTGCTGCCGCTCCGCGACGTCGACTTGCGCGACGGCAGGCCGCCCGACGCTCCATGGCCCGACAGGTTGTCCTTCTTGCGCTTGCGGTTCTTGCTCAGCGAGTGGCTGCTGCTCGAAGTCCGCGGCGGCGACGGCAGCGTGGCCGCGGCCGCCGTCTGCGGGCTGTCGTCGTGGTGCACCCGGCGCATGTGGTCCTTGAGGTTCCACTGGCGCGGGAACCCGTTGCCCATGGTCGAGCGCTCGCAGCCATCGTACGTGCAGCGGTACGGCTTGTCGCCGTGGCCGTGCATCGCGTGGGCCTCGCGCTCGTGGCGCAGAAGACAGGCCGTCGAGGAGAATCGCGTGTTCTCGCACATCTGGTTCTTGCAGCGGTACGGCTTCAGGTGCGAGTCGACGAATTTGCTGGTGAGAGGCTGCGTCAGCGGGGAAGAGGAAAAGAAAGAAGAAAACGAGAGACAGAAGAAAAAAAACCTACTCGTAGTTGCACTTGAGCTTCTCCGGCTTGTGGTTGCAGTTCGACTCGCTCTCCCACGGGCAGTGGTACAGCCCGTCCTCGTCGGCAATCGCCTCCTTGTACAGGGGGTGGTCCCGGACCGTGTCGCTCTCGCTGCTGGAGCGCTGGCGCATCGTCGCCGACCCGCCAAAGTCGTTGGCCATGGCGCTGTTGTGCATCGGCTCCTCCGATCCGGGCAGCGGCCCAAACGACGACATGGCCGAGCCGTGGCTCTCGGCAGGCGACGACTCCGGCCGGTACGACCACACGTCCTCGCGCCCCATGTCCAGCGAAGACCGCCGCGAGCTGCGCGACTCGATCGTGAGCGGCGAGCTGAGAACGCTGGGCTCAAAGTGCATCTGCGTGCAGGCCGGGTCCACGTGCTGCTGCACCGGCTGGTCCAGACCCGCGCCGAGGTCGCTGGCGTATGCGAGGCCGTCTGGGCTGTATGTCGACTCCAGGCTGGGCTGGTAGAGCGCGGGAAAGTACTGCTGCTGCAGCATCTGGTTGCTCGCTCCCATCGACGCATCCGGAAAGTAGGTCTGTCCGGCCGAAGGCACCGAAGCCATCACAGTCGCCAGCGTGCTGTTTGCCGAGAATGCATCGGCCATACCGTAGTTGGCCGCAGACATGGAAGCAGAGACCGAAGCATCAAAAGCAGAAGTCGGCGCCCCCTGCGAGAGCTCCGTCGGGATGCCAGGCCGAGTCCTCCGCGCCGAAGCACGAACGGTCCGGTTTTTGTAGCTCCCTGCAGAGCTCCGAGACACTGTCCGCTGCATCGCCGGAGTCCCGACCAGGCCCCATTTGCTCTGGTAGTCTTCCATGCTGTTCACCTGATATGTGTTCTCCTCAGAGTCCTGGGGCATGTCTCCTTGGTCGGAGTAGCTCGCGAAGTTCTGTGATCCTTCAATGGTGGCATCCCATGAGCCACCGTTCATGTTGGAAGTTCCCGGCTGGGATCCAAGATAGAGCATTCCCGACGATGAAGAGAAAGAACTGCAATAACAAAAAAAAAAATTAAGTCAGTGTTCTGTTGACCACTTCTGTTGTCCGGCTGTTTGCTGTAGAAGTTTTCCACATGTTTTGTCATGCATGTACGTTGACAAATGAAATCGACAAAAAGACAAAAAAAAGGAAGCACCAAATCAAAAACGCCTTGAAAGAAATATCCAGAGAGTACAACTTTGTCCCTGATAGACGGTTAGCATCGAGATGTCACACGCGGCATGTAGGGTGTAAACCAACCGTCCTGGTTCTGTCCCACAACTGGCTGATTCAGCTGTGGGCTTTTTTTTTTTTGCAATACTGGGTTCTTGCATAGTCGACTCTGTCTGTTTCTGGGTCTGTTCTGGGTCTGTGTCTGTATCTTGTCTTTGTGTACTGTGTATCCAATCCTCTGTTCTGTGTCGAGTTGTTCCTAGAGATAGCCTCATATTCCATGATCCTCACTGGATCTGTTGACGTCCAGAAAGCAAGCGCTATACAGCCACGATGTCGTCCTGTGTTGCAAAAAGAAAACAAATGAAAGTAAAGTCAAAACAGTCCAAAATGGCCAGGTAGCCGGTGTAAATCACTCCAGATCCGCAAAGAAGCTCCTTGTCAATTCTAGTAAACGATCCTTGTATGAATGGCGAAGACCCTGTGAGAGGTACGTTTTGGCGTATGAGCTCGGACATAAAGCAAAATCAAAACCCAGGATCCAGTGACACAAATATTGACCTCATTGATTGGTGATAATGAGCCAAAAATCAGTGAAGAGCAGAAAAACGCTTTCCCAAAAAGGTGACGCGTGACGGCAAAGCTTCCAGCTGGGTAGAAAGAAGCAGCAAGTTCAAGATCCAATCCGCAGTCCAGTATCCAATGGATCGCAACCGTATGAGACTTCCTCGATACATGTCTAGTTCCAAGAGTTTGTTTCGTGTCCTCTGCTGTTGGTCCAACTGAGAATTATCATATCCTAGCTTACCTTTTTCTATCGAGTCATTTCATGTATCTTGCAGCTTTCGCCTCACCAACTGGGCAGGTTAGGCTTCTTAAGAGCGGAACATCGCTCAGGAAGGGTGCTGTTGTTCCCAAAATTCGTTTGCAAAGCAGAATAATCCAGCATGTCCAGAAAAAGGGCCAGTCCGGGTTTCAGGAAATCCATTGTTGTCGAGACAAGCTTTTGGCCTCGCCAGAAAAAGAAAACGTTTGCAAGAAACCAAAGAACTGAAATGCAGAATGACCTCCCAGTATGAAAGAAAAATCTATGTACCTCGTTGTTGCTGAGTCGCTCATCTCAATTTTGTATCCTGGCATTTTCCTGGAATGAACTCTGGTTTTCTTTGAGTCTTCTACTGTCGGCTGACAGCAGGTATTCCCTAGTATTGTGGGTTTCTGGGCCTATTGCTTGCTTTGCAACACGGAAGAGAGCGCACGTCCAAAGACAATACGAATCACGTCTGTATCTGTTCACAGCAGCAAAGACAAAAATCCTGGATCAGTGCTGTAGGAGAAGAAGAGACCTGGAGACCAGGTTGCAAGTCGAAGCGGGGATATAAAGACAAGGGTTGTATGAGAAGAAAGATGTTGGTCGAGAGAATAAAAAATATGGGACTGTGGATACTTTGGGCATGAGTTGGGCAGAAAGAGAAGGAAAAATATTGCGATGGACCACGGGCAAAGGGGGGGTTTATAAACCTGATGGGGTCAGAGAGGAAATGAGGTGAGTAACAAACAGGAAAGGGGGGAACATGGGTTGGATCGAGCAGGGGGTGCGCATGCAGAGTCGACAACCCCCAGAATACACCGCTTGTCGGTGTCTGTCGTGGCCGTTCTGTGCACATGTATGACACTTCGTCTGTCGCCCAATCAAGACAGCATAGCCGTCTTGCCATGTGCAATTCTGACTTGTGGTTGCGGCTCCGCCTCTGTCACTCGTGCCAGCACTCTCTTCCACTGGCTGTCGTCGTCTTCCTGAGACGCCTCGTTCCACCCTGCACCCGGCCGTCACAGTGGCCGCATATCTCGTATGCGTGATAATGGATGGATGGGTGAGCTGGCACGAGAGGAGAAGCCCGGAGTGCACTAAGAGCCACTCGTTGCCCTCTGGCTCGCCCATAGGCTTCCCATAGGCTTCCTGCCCGGTCGCCCCACAGTAAGCCGGCCACGATGCTACGGCCAGTTCGGCCATTGCCAAGCTGCTTCTTCTCTTCCTCACACTGCAAGTGGATCCTCTTTTGCGTCATCCGCCCTATCAACGGCCTGATTGTGCTGCTTTTTCGAAAAAAATTGCACTGCCAGCTCATCCATGCAGGCGATAGGTCCGTGTGAAAAAGGCGCGTCGCCAATCACCTATTGTTTCGAGAATAGCACATACCAGCCAATGCTCTTATCGCAGTATCTTTCTGCTCTTTTTCGGTTTACTTGATCCGGTTATCCTCCCCCCGGTCTTCTCATTTCTGGTAGGTGTTTCTTGACTACGGAGTACTCCGTGGTCCATACGGAGACGGCATCACTGTGTCCGTCATGCATTGCTCTGTATCTTCGACCCTGCTGAGGCCTGGCTCTGAGGGCTCGTTCGTGGGAGAAGAGTGCCAGGATGCCGATTCCATTGGCCTTACCCCCCTAGCACTGCTATCGTCCACGAGTAGGAATGCTCCCAGACCGGAGACCGGAGAACGGGGAGAGACGGAACAGACAAGGAAAAACTCTACCCGTGACGGGGTGGCCTATGCATGAATTGCCAAATCAGGGAAGCCGTCATACCCGTACTCGTACATGGTACAGGCAGTAAAAAGAGGGGATGTCGTCGATGCGCCGATGTGTTGGCAACAATTGACTGGCCGGTGTCCTTATCGTGGGCTCTCTCTCCTGTGGCCATTGCAGAAACGCAGCACATGCCCCACCACGATGCGTTGTCGAACGTGCACATGTAATCATGCTGCGGCTGGTTCTGCAGTCCCGTAGGTCTCTTCGACTGGTCACAGACCTTGGAAGGTCGGAGCAAAACACCACCTCACACGGCATCGTTGAAACCCGGAAGCCAAGAGGCGCCTTTTGTTGCCCGATTCTCTGTGCGCCTTCCGTTTCGCCTGATAGGTATGGCGGCAGTGTGGGCTTCCCACCAGTTGTCTGACCACGGACGTTAGTAATGGAGACGTGTTACTGGCAGAGACATCCAGTCCGATACCATCGGTGTTTTCCTCGGCCAATGGCGCAATGCAGCCGAAAGCTGCCTGGCGTGGCGTCTCTGCTTGGCATTGCCAGCTCACAAGTCGTCTCGTATGCAGTCACAACCTCGTCCCATGAGCTGCTTATCTGCAAGTGCTGCCAACATGAGGCGTGTCAACGTGCATTGTTTCCTGCACGGTCGCTTCAGATGTGATTCGGAACGCCAGAAGAGGAATTCCAAGCTTGTCCACCCGACCCCGTAAGCGGCTCGCCCTGCTTTGATGCAAGAACGTGTACTGCTTACACAATTGTTTGCTTCTTCCGAGGGTGGCGAACAATGGAAGTGCCGGATGAAGAAGGCCACGGTTTTTTCACGGTCTTTTCCCTCGTCAGCTCACTTTGATAAAGGACCAGATGCCTCTTTCGTGTGCTCAAATATGTGAAGAGGCGATCGCTCTCTAGGAAGAACCAGCCACAACGACATGCGGATATATTGACAGCAGTGTCAATAGGACGCCTCGATCGATACAAGGCGGGTTGCAAGTGTGTTTCTCAAATGTCGTGTTGTGCGTGCGCACAGTGGCAAGAGGAAAGGTTGTCGCCGCGTTTCCAAAAGTTTGGCAACGCCGCAAGGTTTCTCTGGATGATATTCATCCAACCTGGGACCTTCACAGGTCAATGAAGTCAGTGGGAGATAGCGCAGTTTCCGTTCTCTGTCCTCGACGGGGGAAATACCTCTGTGTCGTCTTCGTCCGTCCCTTTCTGCTTTAGACACGCCTCGTATTTCCGACCCAGCCAGGTCTGGGTCCTATGAATTAAACCGGGCATAAACGGGCATGCGTTGGGCTCGTTGGCCCGGGCTGTGGAAACGCAGATATATTTCTCTATCCATATGCCAACAGAATGATCATAGCATGTGGTTGTTGAGATACTGTCGGTCTACCCGTAATGCGGCGCAATGGTGCTGTCTGGTGTGGGCTGTCGAGTCTGGTCTCATCCGCCCCCTGCTCTGCGGACACAGCCTCCTGACCGCGCCGAGACCGCCTGAGGCGACATGAGGTCGCCCCAAGAAAGACGGGCGGCTGTCGAGGCTAAAACAGAAATCCGTCTGGGCGTAAAATTCTTGCTATTTTTCTCCAAATGGCATGCACATATATTGCACCTTCCCCCAAGCTCGATGACTCATCAGTGTCATCCTCTAGGCCACCTGGTCTTCGCCTCGCAAGCTGTCGAGGTTTTGTATCTCGAAATGGAAGAAGCAACAATATGGAGGAGAGCGGAAAGGCAAGACGACCGGGCGCTGCGCCAGCTTTCTACACTTCTCTCCAGCCAATTTTCGTCTCGCACAAATAGGCCTCACCGTATGGTGTCGCAAACGGGACGTCTGATTCGCGCCGGAAATCGATACCCTGCAAAATGAGGCAAATTGCTGTCTTGCCGGTTCTCGATTAGGCATTACCTCCATCTGAACACGTCGATAGGGTCACAATACCCACTTCTGTCTTGCCTGTTTCGTCCCTGTACAGGGAAGAGATGGATATGGAGGGCGGTCCAACCCAAAGCATGACGATAACAAGCTGAAGTGACGTGGAATACGAGGAGCACTCCTTATCATGTGCCCTTATTCCGACCAAGGCCAGCACAGCAGCTTCTAAAAGGGAAGTTCGGTGCGCAGAGTTTCAGAATGCGGTAAACGGGTATTGTCGAATCATTGAGCAATGGCATCGACCACGTCCCGGAATGGGGACATTGCCAGTCAGAAATCAATCATGTCGAATATCCAGGATAGCGAGAGGGGCGTTGGGCAGCAACGGATGGCACGTGGCGTCCCCTTATTCTTTGCGCATTCCGGATGGCCAGTGCTAACAAGACGGATTCGCCAGCGCCCAACATCCCTTTCCCCATTGTGCTGTCATTCTGGAAAGGCCGAAACGACGATTCGGGTCGATAGGCTTGGGACGAGACACCCGCACCCTGGGAGTGGTGTCAGCTTCATGTTGGTGCCCAACCCGGCGTCGAGAAAAGCGGTCCCTCAGTGCCCGACAGCCATAATGCGGTGACGTGAGCGAGCAGGGCCTACAGCATCTGGCAACGTTGCCTTACGGCTGCGGAGGTCGAGGTCGGGGCCGGAGGAGCGACGAGCACTTCGCAGAAACACGTCATGTGCGCGTTTCTTCGCACTGCAACCGAACCTTCCGTGCTCCCTGCACACGACAGTTTCCCAGTCGCTGTGGCGCTCTTGGGGAGCGGGCATCTGTTGCTTCTGTTCGGCTTCGGCCCTAGGTGCCCAAGGAGACTGTCCAAGTCCAAAAGCGGAGTTTTTCGCCAATTGCTATGCTGTTGCTCCATCGGTTGGGTGGGAAAGGTCGTCTCCAGCTTAAAAGGAATCGCCCAACTGCTAAGACCCTGTCCACCGCCGGTGGCTACACGAGCCATTGACAACGGCGGTGACTTCGTCTCATAGCACTGGCAATAACTGCCTCCGTGACAGCGTTGCTTCTGTAGCTTTCTTTGGTTGGACAAGGAGCGGGCAACGCAAGGTGTCCGCGTCTGAATGGCGAAAAGCGTCAATTACTCGCCATGCAAGCCTCCTAAGTGTATCCTCGTTTCCCAAAGCAGAGGAGCCCACAGTTGTATCAGATGCTGCTTAAAGGGGCGGCTCCTCCTCTTCCGCTCCCACGGCTCAAGTCCACCATCTTCCCCAACCTTTCCCCGGCTACCTTAGACCGGAGAGGACAGACGTGAAAAGGCCCAGACCAGAAAAGTGACAGGTGGCCCTAAAAAGCTTGTTCTCCATCGGTCCATCAGGCCCTTATCCAAGCAGACGTCGACGCCGAACAGCAGCAGCAGGAAACCAGCGGTCTTCTCGGAAGATCTTCTACATGCCGTTAGACAAGTCTCTCTTCCACATCCGTTCTCACGAGTCGCAACCGCCTGCTGGCATGCTCTCCTTGTGTTGTCACTCATACCATCGGGACGATTGTCTGTTCGCTATCCAAGGTTCCTTTTCGGGTCGCCACCACCACAGATCCACCTTGGAACAGAGTCATCTTCGTCCCGTCCGCGTCTTTGCTTTGGATGCGAGTTCCTCTTTTTGATTCCAGAATTTGGTAGCGTGAATTTAAATCAGGCTCGGTCTTGGCTGCATCCCTGCCCGCCAACAAGCATCCACCGAGGCATTTCCGGAAGGAAGCGATTTTGCCTCAAATTGAAGCCGTTTCCCTAAGCATTTTCCCGGCCACTTTTGGCCTCTGCCGTCCCCAAGCCTCTTCCCCGAACGGTCTCTTCTTCCACTTTTCCTTCCGTTTCGGGAGCCACGATGCTCGAGGCCGACATCAACTACCGGGTCCAGGGTGCCTACGGCACCCACTGGCCTACCACTCGAAGGTGCGGACAGCAAACCCTTTGGATTCCCTAGAGGCTGACCAGCCAGATATCGGGCACCATTGCACGGCCAGCACAGTCACACCCGGCTAACTTGCAAATAGTCCGGCGAACGGATACAACGATGGGTACCAGAACAGCGGATATGACAATGTCCGTGATCCTTATCGGCCACCAAGGTAAGGTGACATCGCCGGGAAGCCATTCCCACACATTCCATCGGCCCCATCGGTCTACCCAGCTTTTTGGGCTCTCCCCCTGTCGTCCCCCTCCCCCCTCCCGTCCGTGCCTTGCCCCATGAAGCTCAGCTTGGCCTTCACGGACCTTATTTCAAGTGTCAAACAATAACATCTATTGCTCTCAAGTGTGCACGTGTCCCGAACCGGCTCCGCTGCATCCCCTTTCGGCTTCTCATCAACACCCAATGGCCTGTCTGTAGCCACAAATTCCTTTCAGCACATTCCTCGGTCCGACCAACAGTACCCTTACTCTCCCCCTCCAAGCTATGGCTGGCCACAGACGTCGTACCAGAGTACACCCACCTATGGAGCCATTGGCTCTACCCTCCCATCATACAACAACACCAACAACACCAACAACAATAATATCAACAACAACAACAACAACAATAGCAACGCCGGCACACCAAATGGCGTCGGCCTCTCCAATGGACGTGGTAATTACAGGTTGGAGGACGAGGCTCGGGCCCGCGAGGTCCTGGCCAGCATCATGCCGATGGCCACCGACGACAACATCGATCGGCCATCACACAACCGGCGCCGCCTGTCCAGCTTCTCGCCCAACGGCTCCGGTGACGACACCATGACCGAGTCGCCGAGCATCTCCGATCTCTCCATGGACGGCAACTACGACAAGTCTCCGCCTCCCATGTCGACCATGCAGCTGGGCTCGTGCCATGAGGCCTACAGCGGTAATGGAAGCTTTGCCGCTGGCCTGAATGACGGCGGCCGGAGCCGGCCGCCGAGACGCGGTGGAAACCGCGACGAGTTCGACGGCCCTCACCAGCTGCTACCACGGCCAGCACCTCAGTACATTGCCCAGCAAGAACGGGAGCTGCCACACCTCCCGACACACCTGCACGTCGAGGAGCAGGACGCCGTGCTCTCACAGGTCAATGACCGGCTATCGCAGTGTGCCTTTGACTTTGTCGCCCGATACCAGTTCCCCATCCCGCTGACACAGGACATGCGGCGCGTGTCGCGCCCACAGGACCGGGAATGGACCGAGTGGGTGCAGCTGCTGAAGCGCCTGGCCACCAAGCGGCGCATTCCGGCCCGCGTGCTGTACAACAACCAGATCAAGCAGTTTGTCACCATCCTGGAAAACTCGCTGGAGATGCGGCATGCCGCCCGCCACCAGTCGCGGCCGCTCAAGGACGACCGGAACATCTTGCAGCTCATCTCGGCCGGCATTCAGGTCGCAAAAATACTCAAGGATGCTCCGGCCATGGACTTTCTCGACCGCCTATACATTGACACGGAAAAGCAGATCCAGGACCGGAGTGCTGCCGCCACCCGCTTCCGCGGCTTGTGATCGTACGTCAGCCTAATGGAACTTATGGCGCCTCTGGTCGCCATCTCTCTTTTTTGCCCAGGAGCTTCGGCCATTCTCTCTCTTTTTCTCTATCATGCCTCGTTCTCGTTCTCGTTCTCGCTCTCGCTCTCGTTCTCGTTCGTTTTCTTCCGTTTTCTTTTTCTTTACGACCCAACGCCTTCAGACCATTTTGAAATTTCTCATAAGATGCCCGTCCTGTTCAACGAGCCAGTCTCTTTATGGAACAGCCCAAAATGCATGCCCGGAATGAACTATATATCGAATCACTACGTTTTATGTCGGATGACTTCCTTTTTGCCGTGGCCAGTTCTCATGGCAGCGGAACACACAAATTTTATACTTGTACACGGATGTTCTGGGACTCGGGATTTAGAAGTCCATATTGCTACAATGCTTGCGAGATCACAGCTTTCACCTGACATACATGGGCGGTACACCTGAGGATTCTTTGACGCCAAGCAACAACAGCATTGATTGTTTATTTTTATACCTTGCACTCTTCTCCCGCTTGTGGTTTTACGCGCGCGTTGCTTTGCGATATCTTGGAACTAGGCTCTGAACAGTTTCAGTTTCTTTGGGAGGCTATCTTATTCGATTCCTGTGGGTTTCTGCTCGTTTGATTATCTTTGCTTGATTTGTAAGAAACATATATACATGACTGTCACGGTGGGCTAGAATATTTCCTTTATGTTCTTTACTCTTGACCAGCATCAGGAACATAAATCCAGCATTTAGACATTTGGGCTGGAAGCCGACATTGTTGCGTCATCAGCAAGAAGAGAGGACCATATGGCATATCAGTGAGAATCCTGGATGGGAATTTGGTTAACAGTTAGACCAACGCGGTATTCTTAAGCCATCTACTCCGGCCAAGAACACCGTTCATGCTTACTCTTTGAATAGGCCTGCGCCGAACATCAACGACACGTATGACGCTCAAAACATCATCGCAGCACATGCAAAGTAAAAGTTTGTCTTGTAGGAATACAACAGAGTTCTGGCTCGCATATGTTACGCACAACGCTCCAACAAGGCCTCTATACAGTTTAGGCCACCCCAAATCGTGATTTCATGAAAGTACACACCGGCGCATAATATCCATCAATCCAAATCAACGTAGTGTCGAGAATCGTCCGAGCTGAAACTTTCCTAATACGGAAACTCCTCCATAGACAGGAGGTGATCCCCCTTCAAGACGATTGGAATATTTTGTTAGGTCCCTTGAAAGATAGCAAAAATGTAGAGCACAATCGTCCGGTATAATCGAAGGTCACATCCCGCGGGTACGGATGTGGTTCTATGGTGTCAAGCTTATAGTCTCCGCCCAAAAAGTCTAGTTCATACCCTGCGCGCGTGTGAGTATCGCGATGGACCCAATGACCGTACCAAAAACAATAAAGAAAAAGGGGTGAAAAAACGGTACGGGATTTGGGTTTGGAGCTCACAAGAATCGCCAGACAACAGCTCACGCAAGCTGTAAACCATTTCCACTGCCGAGCCATCCAGATCACCCGAAGTGAGAAGCCTATCGTCATCAAGAGGGTTGAAAGCAGGTTTTACTGCAGCCGATGTTGTGGATGAACACGACGAAGACTGGCTGCTAGAAGGTGATGGTGAAGAGCCTGACGCAGATGCGGCAGTAGCAGTTGTTGAGCTGCCCGGTGCGGTTGACCCTGTCTGGTACATGTAGTGAAATTGGTGAGCAAACTGTCTGAACGGCAGGTACTCTATAGCCCGGCTGAGCTTGACGGCCTCGGAACGGGCAAATTCGGGTTGCATGGCGCGTTCCTTCTGTATGTCGGTTTCATTATGAACGATAGCAAAATGGTCTAGAGCAAGGCCCACGGCCTCCATGAAGAGACAGAACACCAGGAACGCGGCCAAGCACGGAGCCCAAGAGCTGCGCGACTTTGGCTTTAGGTCTCGCGTAAACATTTTGAACAGCTTATCGACCTCTTCCTGCATTAGTTCATCGAGAACGGCCTTGACCTGCCGATTCAGCATGCGCGGGGTCACAAATATGTCGTCCTGCGGCACCATGCCAGAGGGCGCGAGATTGACGATGGTCTCTTTCGTGAGGCTGATGTGATGCGACATCACGTAGTGCATTGTGTATATGGCGAGGGCCTGTTTGACGATGGCAGACTGTACCATCTGTTAGTATTGAAAGTCGAGGAGCAGTGCGGCCGGCACTCACATTTGTCTGCAAATAGTAATTTCGGACAATGGTCAGGACCTTCTTCGGCAGACTGGTTTGCCGAAGATTGGCTGTAAGCTGGTCGACATAGGAGTCTTCCTTGATCAGGTTTTCGATGTACACGCGCAAAGTCCTCTTGATCCTCTCCTGCTGCGATGAAGCGCTGGCGCCAGAGGTTTCAGAAAGGTCAAGGGCAATAGGCGCCGCCATAAAAGTATCTATGTTGCCCTGGTTTCCGGACAAGGTCAGCCGCTCATGGTGTAGTATATCGCGCGATTTGGCAGTGAAGAACTTGGCGCCACGGATCTCCAATGTGCTCTTGAAAGCTAGCCCAGAAGACAACAAAACAGTGCACGGCAGAGTGAATTCGCCGATATGGTCAGACATGTACTTTGCCATCTCGTCCTTGCGGAAGTGGGAGCGAATGATAGCCGGAAAGAGCTCCACAAGGAAATCATCGAAGCGCCAGCACACAACCTGAGGCACAGATGCTGCAAGCCTTGTACAGTTCTTGCACGGACGGTTTGCATCGCAACGGACTTTTCTAGCGTGGCAGCAAAAGCATGCTCCTAGACGGCGGACTTGTAGCGCTCCTTCTTTGACTTCGTCAGCCAGGGGGCCTTTACGGCCCTTCTGGGTGGCGCTGAAGGCCTCAAGGCGGTCGAAGAGGTTTAATTTGCTCCCGCTGCTAGCATGTGAACTGATTGTTGAGGGAGTGACAATGATAAACTTGTCTTCGCTACTGACGCTGTTGCCAGTGCTAGCGGAGCTATTCGCAGCCTTCCTCTTCTCAACCCGGGACCCAGTTCCCTTTACTTTGTCCCTGTTGCTCGTGGCGGGTTTTGAGGAGGCCGACTTGGTGAAGGAGCCAGCCAATGGCGTAGCCTTGGTAGCAGTTGAAGTATGAGCGGTTGCGGGCGCGGGCACCTGCTGGGATTGTACTCTCTGTTGCTGTTGCTGTCGCATGGGCGGCCGTTGTAGGAGAAATTGCTGCATTTGGAACTGCTTGAGCTGGAAACATTGCTGATTTTGAGACTGTTGTTGCTCGTATGAACCGGCGATGGATTCCAGCACGATGTCGGTCGCAGACCGCAGATCAGCCTCTTGAGCTGAAGTAAGACCGATAGAGGCAAACATGCCTTGCGGGGATGGCGAAGCATAATCGTCCATCGTGAACATTGGGGAATCATGCTGCTCGGCAAGATCCATCGGGTTCCAGGGGTCGACATTGGCAGGGGACTGCATTTGGAAGGGGATGTCGAGCCTGGCTGTCTGCTGCTGACCCGGGGCTTGTAGCGGGTTAAAATATTGGATGTGCTCGCTTTCAATCCTTGAGAGGTCATTTGCCAGCCCAGAGGCCTGCAGGGTTTCAGAATAGGGACGCGGTATTAGTGCTACGTAGGAATGAAAGTTAGATGTAGTAGGAAAGGATGGAAGCCATAACGGGTATCGCACGGAACGAGCTTACAGGTATATCGCAGATCTGAGAGGAATGCACTTGGCGGGGACATAAATCCGCTCGCATTGGCTGAGATGTCCGATGGTGACATGGGGAGCCCATTGTCGGTTGAAAGGCCGGTTGCGTTCATTGAGGCAGATATTGCGCCAGTGTACTGCACCGGATATGAGGTCGGTTGTCGATGGCTATGAGCTGAGAGGAGGACCGGCGACGGCGCAGACGTCGGAGGTGGCGGCGATGAATTTGGCACCATCTGAAAGGAACCAGGGCTCATGCTCAAGCTGCTGATACTCGGGCTTGGGCCCCGATATCTATGGCCGTGATGGGCAACAACGCCATACGACGCCAGACTTTGGCTGGCCGGACTCGGCAGGAAAGCAATAGACGAGTCCGAAAGAGAGCCAGCGATAGGCGTGCCCATAAAAGCCCATGATTCATCGTCGGACGGGAAAATATCAGATTCCCCAAATGAATTAGCGGGGGAGACGTGGGTCGCCATGATGAAGGCGTTGTGATAAATTCCGACAAGTGAACTGTGTGCCTCTTGTTTGTGTTTAGTTTATTGGATGCGAAAGCTTTCGTGAAGACTTCCGGGGTTTTTGTTGAAGAATCCGGGGCGATGAGGATGGAGACGAGATCAGCGCGGGGGGAAGGCTATTTATACTCCACGTCTCCTCCCAAGCCCACTGGCAGATCGCTGCAACACTTGAGCTTGGTTACTTGCCGACCTAGTATATGTGCTCGTGCGAGGTAAGGAAATATGAGTTGTTATAAAGTGTTGCTGTGCACCCAGATTGTGAGGCTCCGCTCTCCTGGTTAGCTTTGAGAAACGTCGATGGCTGTTACATTCGTTGTGGCTGACAGCGGTTGAGCCTATCTGTCAAACTGAAATTGGTTGCACAGACGATGGTGAGGCCGACAAATGAAAGCGGGCAGTGTGTTCATACGCAAAAAACGGATGGTGCGGAAGATACGGTGGAACAGCAGTGCAAAAGTTACGGATCGTGGGAAGAGGGGAAGGAAGTTGGGAAAGGGGGATTCTGCCCAACTTCAGGTCTGACAAGAAGGGGCCGTGGAAGGAGCACCAGCAGACATAACGTTCGGTCGCCCAAATAGGAAAGGAACGAATATGGCAGGGTCGCTGGGGCTGTGAATGCATGGAGCGATAACGCCAGTTCCGAAGAACACGTGCTTTGCGGAAACTCATCTGGCCCATTAGCATTACGATGAACTCTTTGGGCCATCGCTCGATATGAAACGATTTGAAACTGTCTACAGATTACAACAGCCTAACCTAGCATGGGAGCCATTTGAGCTTAATTCCTGCCGTCCACTTGTCCACCAAGAACGAGTAACGCCAGGTTTCGCTTAATACTGTGAAATGTCACATTGGTGCGCTTTACGGATACGTTTGGCATTGCTGAGCCAGCGCTACAGGCTGCTACTTGGAGCCGAGACCACGAAATGGCAGACGTCTAATCCGTACGTATCGGCTCTTTCAATTCTTCATGCGGCTCGTGTTCATGAGGGACAAGACGTCGCGTACAACATGCTAGAATGTATATGGGCGAGATGTTTGTCCTATTTAGTCCCATTGACGCACTTGGATCGACGCCAGCAGGGTGGATTGGACGGGTTGTCTAGACCCTTTGGTTTTTCTTCCACATGAACGATAATATAAGTTGACCGAACTGCACATTGAGTGTATGCAGCGGTAGGCAAATTTGTGGGTGCAAGTAATGCTGAGTAGCAGGACGATCGTACGCAAAGGTACTTAACGAAAAGAAAAGAAAAACTTTGCGAAAGAGACGCAGCTTGACGTGATAAAGCCAGCTGGCTTCAGTCTTGCTCTTACCAGTGATGCACCAATGCGGTGCCAAAGCTTTTCAGTATCTGGTCACCGATATTGAAGCTCTTGCCAAAATTATTTTCAGAACAGCCGTCCTCCATGACGGCTGGACGTCTGAGCAGTGTCCATGTAACGAATACATGTTGCTTTGAGGCAATGTAAAATTATTGTAGGTAAGAGAAGCAAACTTTAGGCTGAGTCGTAAAATATTTTCACTCACGTATTTATTCCTCTGCTTGGCGCCCACGTGACTTACATCCCACCGCTTAGATCACGTGCGATTTTTTTCCATAAGATCGAAATTTTGCCTGCTTTTTTGCTGTCTACTTTCCTCCTCTTCTTTACACTTATTTCGCACGATTAATCAACCGATTCTGATTCAACCTACTTCCTATCGGTCAAATTATGTGCCAGATGAACCGGACGTACTCGCTCTTCTCTTTGGGTTTACCCAGCCTGTCTTGCACAGTTAATCACTGGCAGGGCGGGTATTGGGCGGTCTTCCTACATGCATCTGACATGATTACCTCATTCCCGTAGCTTGTCGCGCCTGACTTTTGCCCCGACCAGAACAAATATCCTACCTTAGCCATATCACTGTTCTTTACTTTTTTGCACTTGCGCGTCTCCTGTGACCTGTGAGTCATGTTGGATTCGATGAGCGTACATAGCTCGCATCTCTGAAAATCAGGGTAATCTCGGCGAAGAGGCGGATACGTAAGATGCTGCGTAGACCTCATGTTTTCAGAGCTAATTTTGGCAACAGAATTCCGGCGTATGGTCGCAAAGTTGTATCAGAGGACAGAGTACGAAGTACGTACATCGCATTAAATTTGCACGTGTTGAATTAGCCTCTGCCGCATAAAACCGGTATTCGTGCTCACCTTACTCACCCTTATGTGTCCGCACAGTTACCTCGCATAAGTTACGAAACTTTTAATCGGGGATATGTGAAAGCTGAGCAAACAATGGGTTGAGAAAGGAGGACCAGATGGTATTTGAAAGACGACTAGCGTGAATCATGTGCATGCGAAAGGAGAGGGGAGAAAGCAGGGTGAAAAGGCGGCCCGGTCAGGCGAACCGGTCAGGCGAACGGTCGATTGCATGTTTGCTAGACCAAATATTTCGATGACGCACGTCTGTAAGGAACACTGGCTATGTTTGATCCGGGAAGTCATCCCCGGCTGTCGTTCAACACTGTCCTGTCCCTATTCTGTCTTATCACTTGTGGCAGGATGACGTTTTCCAGTTTCGCCCCGTTTCCCCTAAGATTACACTGAAAGTCGGGTCGTCGCTAGAATACATGAAGCCACCCGGTTGGGTTCCTGTCGTAGGGGAAGAGGTGCGATGCAACAACGGCCCCTGGAGACGAAGGGTCGATGGCAGTTTCAATGTAAGGCTGCTTCTTCTCACGGGCCGTGGCGCCGATAGCGGGTTTGTGCACAGCTCACTCTACTACAATCCAATAGACTATCATGTACAGTTATCGAGTCGCTCGTGTGTTTGGTATTGCACTTTCTTGGAGGGTCTTTCAAATGTTTCTATTGTATATTGTGAATAATTACAGGATTCCCATGCTCTTAATATTCTTGGCAGCCCTCTAAGAGAAAAGAAAACTGCCACCTCTCTCGATACTAGGCTTCTTGATGGATCATCCAAGCTCTAAAACTGCTCGAAATCGCCCGTCGCCTATTTTGCTTAATGGTACAATAAACTCAGGTGACTCACAGGCGCATGTGAAATAAAGAGGCCTCGGTTATGATGCTCAAAATGTAGCGGAGTCCCTCCATGATCTTGGGAGTATACAAGCCGTGGAAGATGATGATCCGCCCGCCTCCCTCCCCCCCTCTACCATATAACTCTTACGACCGGTTGCTCGCGTGTTGTCTTGAAGGTCTCATTCTCAAAACCGTCGTCACTGGCAATAGTTCGCACACGATGGCGAGAAAAGCCGAAAGCTGACGCTGATATCACCTTCATAGCCCCATGTTGTACTCTCCTGTTCTCAGGAAGGATGCAGATAGTGATCATGCTGTATGCTTTTTTAGTTCACATACGCCCAATCATTCTGTTTCAAAGCACAAACCATGCTACTCCGAAAAAGGGGCGGCGCTACTATTTCTTTTGTACGAGAAAAGATGAGGCAGGACGGATATTCAGTAGAAACTGCTTTTTCCGTCCTCCGGCTTCGCCTTCTGTCTCCGGTAAGGAAGGCGATAGAGGTGTGGGAAGAAGAATAAAGAAAAAAATAGGTTGCCCCATACGCCTTCTCTTGGCACATCGATATCTGGAGCAAAGATATAAAGCTATCATATACCCAGCCTCTGGTCCAGACTCAAAATTGAGACCAGACTTCTTTATATTACTACAACAGGACTACTATATATCGTGAGTTGCTTTCTTTACATTTGTTCTATCCAGAACCAAGACTTCTTATTTTATTGCTCCTCACTTTCTAAAAAGCACATATGTGTTGGTTAATGATACTTCCATAGAGTATCAGTTTGTATATTATCTTACTTTCAAAATCTCCCAGCCTCTGTTTTTTGTTGTGCGATCGTTTTCCATTTTTATAAGAGACCAAAACGAGGCGGTATTCTGACGCCGAAAACAGCAACACTAAAAGCAATCACCAGATCACGACAGTTCTCTGATTTTAGCTTCATATTTCGAAATTCGCTTCGGTTGTGCTCGGTTGCGTTATCGACACCTGTTACAAAAGAAAACCAAGAGAGCCCGCCATGTCGGCTACTATTGGAAACACAATGTTTACCCTCCTTAATACTAGGAGTGGTGAACCCAAGGATGCAAAGCCCGCTCCCAATCCCATTGACCCATGTGAGTTCGGCTTTTTTTTCACACAGACAACCTGCATCTTTTGGGGATATCATACCACATGTATGCGATTATTTGTATATTGCGTTAGTAGGACGATCCGACAAAAATTTTCATGATGGATACATCATTTCCCATTCACAGTTTCCATTCTTTTCAAACTTCACGCCCCAGCCAGTGTTGCTTTTTGCGCCCGCCACTTAAACTTTACGTTTCTATCGCCCTTGCATCACCGCAAAGTGCGGCTTTCGTCCCTATTTTCTTTATTGCACCCAAATATGCAGTTGCGTCAGAAATGCTTTGTGTCGGGTGCCATTGTGACACCCCAGGCCAAAGCCCCCAATCTTTGGAGATATTCGTTTTTCTGTTCGCTCCGCTGGTACCATTAGACGCTTACTGTTACTGACCGCCTCTTGAACAGATTACGGGAAGTGACCGGTTGGGTTTCGATGCATATTTCCCGTGTACGGGGTACCGGGTCTTTGTTTGTATCTTATTCGAGTACCATGTCTTGCTCTCTTTCTCGAGAATAGTTTCCTACGACTAAGGCGGTCTTTTGATTTTTTTTTCTGGGAGACATATAGCTTATAATGATTACTTCGTGCTTTTCATTCAGGTATTATAGGACGGATACTTGCGTTAATTGTGCTTAATATCGTTCGATTTGTTGGTGCCCTCAGAAAGCTTTGTTAGGCAATTTAGCCGGCCTTCCGTTTTGAACACTATGTGCTTTAATTTATATAATTGCAGCAAGATATAATTAAGCATGTTTCTGGTGCCCCCGCAGGCTAAAGGCTATGTTTTCAGATTGTGCCTTTATTTTACCAAAACTTAACACATGCCAATTTTACACCGAGAGACAAATGACTTGGCATTCGTATACATTACGGAGAAGGGAACCCGTACCGAGCAGAACCTTAGTTCACTGCTCTAGCGAGCACATGTCCGCCCGCTCTTCTCAAGTCGGAGGTGTCTGGACAAATTAAACAGCAAGGAGAATGAAAACATCGTGTGACGGAGGACAGGATGCCTTGTACTTCATTATCTCAAATTGACCATCACGCGGACAGGGTAGTCATAAGGTGCCCCTTCATCGCTGCGTGGAATGTGAAATTATAAGATTTGAGCGAAATGGTCGCTAACAAATATTGGCTTCCTTGGTCGTAGTCACGAGATAGATGAGAAAAAAAAAACAGTGCAGAGGGCGGCATATTCGTCTCGCCATGTGATCTAGGCGACAGAAGTTTCGGTAATTTACGGGATGAAAGAGGAAACGAATGTTTATCTGATTAGATGATTTGAGCACATAATCTCTTAAAGAAAAAGGCTAGGGAGCTTGTAATGGTGTTGGTAAATTCGGATACCGAATTGAAGTGCCATTGAAAGTAAAGTTTTCATAAAGTTTACGAAGACAAAGTGAAAGTGTTTCTCAGCTGCGTATTATCTTCTATGGCCGACATATCGATTATCAGTCTGGTGACTATTCTTTCTACTTGCTCTCTGACCTGATCAAACGATCCGCATTTTGTAAAGGGACGACCGAAACGGTAAAACGTGCTACTCCAAAGGTAAATAAATGGTTATTAGTTCTCATGCAAGACTGAAAAACCCAGAAGAGAGGTAGAAGAGAGCGACCAGGGTCATTTAAACCCCATACGGGAACTTTGCTATCTATAACTTTTGCCAAAGTCAATATCACATGAACAAGACTATCTATTGTTTGAAACAGAAATGCTGAGTAAATGCTGTGTATACTTCCACAAAGCGCCGGCTCACACGGCCCGGAAACGTTCTGTTCCTGGGATTCGGATAACCACTGGTCTTGGTCTTAGAAGGCACTGTTCGTAGAACGTCCGTATGTCCTGGGTATGACTAATATCTTATGTTGCCGTTGAGGTTGACGAACAAAATTTGGCCGAAAAAGAAACGGTGAAAGCTTTAGGATTAATCTAAAGTTTCAGATTATTCGCCGATCATACGCTATGCAGCTGCCCGGTACCTGACCGGAAGCTTATCCCGAACACAGAGCGTATGCCTGCCAAATTCGAATGACTACCAAGATCTTCAGTTCATTCGTAAGATACGGGACTGCCCTGTTGCTATCTTACAACGAACCTGATCGCAGTTCTTCAGTGGCTCAAAAACGGAAGCAGATTTAGGCAATTTTAAAAAACACGTTTTTGGACCAGATAAGCATGTTGTTCATTTAGAACAGAGCCATCAGTGGGAGATCAGTATGATCTCTTTCGATATTCGCTGGTAGGGTAAATCGCGCACTCTGCGCTCATATCTTGCACAAACACTTCAATCTTTCGACCACCCTGTCGTGCTATGAACTTGTTCATGGCTTTTTGGTACAGGCTTTGGAAACAGCTTCACCAAGACTCACACGGAACGACGAAGAGCAATCGGCGCGCAAAGGCTATTACGTAATACGACATGCTCTTCTGTCTCTGTTCATGAGAATGACACTTGTATCGCCTGCCATGAAGATTACCTCCCAGTTCTTCAGCAATTATGCAAACTGTGCTATTTGCACCACGCAGGCCACGAGATACACTGTGATGGCCTGGACTTGATCCTGAGTGGGCTGAGCGGGGAGCTAGCTATGTTACGTATTTTAGCGGGGCTGGCCGACCGAAGCGCCGTTTGTGAGCGGGGCTTTGTTGCAAGTATTAGGCAATAAGACTGGCTTCTTAATGCCGTCACTTTATCTCTTCTTTACACATTTACGTCGCCCACATACTTCAACCCCTCTAAGCACAAATGGCAGATTCGAGCACTCCGGCAGCTTCTGCTGCATCCACAAGCTCGGCAGCCATAGAAGCTCTCATCGAGGCGCGACCGCCAGCCACCGACCGGTTCACTTACCTGACTCTCATCCAAGAGAATCTGTCACCCGACGTGTTGCCCACATTACACGAAATCCTAAAAGATGTCCAGCTGACGCAGGAAATCGGCTGGGACTTGGTGGAGACGTTAGTACCGCTGCTTCCGGGGTCTGAGGCTTGTCTCGACGATGTCGCCCGGCTGGGCAACCCGAGGGAGGTGATCCTGAAGGTGCTGGAGGTGTTGGAGGGACTCAAGACGAGTCGGCTTCGCGGTCCTACCCACCCCGAAGACAGTAAGGGCAGTGGGGAGGGGGAAGAAGAAGAAGACGAGGAGGAAGACCTTGCACATGTCGAAGAGGGGGAGGAGGAAGATCCACAGACAGCCGAGACGACCACAAGGACTTTTGTTGTGCTGCTGGGAATGTTGAGCGTCCTTCATCGGCGGATC
Organism: Leptographium lundbergii; assembly: GCA_001455505.1. Classification (NCBI taxonomy): domain Eukaryota; kingdom Fungi; phylum Ascomycota; class Sordariomycetes; order Ophiostomatales; family Ophiostomataceae; genus Leptographium; species Leptographium lundbergii. The sequence continues at coordinate 94,618 of LDEF01000009.1, forward strand.
AAGACAAAATACCCATCTCGCTTCCTCGAGACGACACTGCGGACCATCCTAGCTGCTTACCGCCCCGATCGGCTGGCTATGACGACGGCCGTTCTCGGCCTGGTCCGCTCCCTCTCTGCAAACAAACGTCCCTTGCCACCACAGCGTCGATCACAGTCACATCTGGTGACGCTGGATCTGGCAGCCGGAGGACCCACAGCTTCGAACGCAAGCGAAGGGACGAGCACGGACAAAAGCACTCCAGCACCAGGTGCGTTGGTGCGGCAAACCAGCGCCATCGGCCAGGTGGCTAGCAACACACAGACAGACGAGTCAGCCGTGTCTATACCCGATCCGGAGGCCGAAGACCTAGTGGACCCAGCAGAAGGCGCCGTGCAGCAACGGCTGCTTCAGTCGTTTGTGACATGTATACTCGAGGCCTACGTCAACGCCAATGAGATAGCCTGGGCGCCGCGGCTATTTGAGCACTATCATCCAAATAAGATTGTGCCGGGCCGTCCGACAGCCCTGCAGAAGTTCCGCGAAGACCCGGATCTAGTGGCTCGGGACTCTACAGTTGGGAAACTTGTGGTGAGTTTGCACAGCGGCTTTCCATGGCTGTCGAGAGGAGCAAGGCCTCACCTTATGACATTATTGTGCCCGCTGACATGATATTTAGGCTCTTGCCTTGGACCTCGGCCTCAAATACTCGGATGCATTTGTGCACAGCGTGAGCAAGGGGCCAGTGCGACGTGATCCTCTGGCGGCATTGAATATCGCTGCTACTGGCGCTGGTCCTGGGGGCCCTGACGGCATACCTTTGTCAACGGGTGGCACAATCTGCCTTCTGGCGTACTGGATATTCTCGGCGGAGGTGTTCAAGGCGGATGCTCCGGTGCCGGTGATGCACGTATTCCCAGACCATTATGCGATTTTGAAGACGTATCTTGAAGAGGGTGCAGCATCCGAGGTTGGGCGATCACCAGGAACGGTCGAGGCCATTGTGACCATTGGCATGTGGCTGGAAAACAGTGGGCTGTACTCTGAGTCGCCCACCGAAGCGCCCGTGCCAACACCCTACATGCCTTACCACCATCTGCTGACGCTCTGCTCCATGTTTCACCCGTCGCTTCCGGTGCGCAATGCGGCCACGTCGTTGGCAGGCGCGGTGTTGCATGCCGATCCGGACCCGGAAGATCGTCTGAAGATTCTGCAGGATTTGTTGGAGAATTGCATGTTTGCCTCGCTCAAGGCATGCGCGGTGACATGGCTCCGGGAGGAGATTATCATGGCACGCAGTGGCGCCGGAGCTGGAGCACAGAAGGCAGCAGCAGCAGCTTCAAGTACTCCATTTGCCAGCACAGAGGCAGTCGAACAGCTGCAGTACGCCATATTCCCAGACCTGCAGGCGCTGCACCAGGACGTGACGGCGACTACTCTAGAAGAGGATGCGCGAGCCGTGCTGCTGGAATACTGGGTGCAGAACTCGCCGTTTTTGTTGCAGGCGGCTAATTTTGCGTACTTCCTGTTTCAGTCGGAGCGGTTCCGAGCCACGGTAGTACCACCGGGGATGGGGCCGGCCATAGGGCAGCGATACGTGGAGCCGCTGGTGCAGGCGGCGATACGACTGCGGCGAGAGCTGGACGACGGCGGCGGCAAAATGCCTGCAATGGCTGAGACAGTCGAGCTGGAACACATTTCGATGGACTTGGAGGTACTGGCTAGCCGGCTGCAGAGCCTGGAACTTTCTTGAAAATGGCAACGGACTCTATTGTTAGCATTCCTATATAGACTCAGCTTGGCTATACAGCCGGTGCCAAGACCTCTCCCATGTATGGACATGTGCCTTCCTGGTGGACAATGCCTGTTGTTGCTGTCTGGCAGTAGCGGTCCGACTAAGTGGTATCCTAGTTTATGCATACTTTACTTTGGGGTGCTGAAATGAACCCATCCTCGAGGTCAAGAGGGGTGCGTTTTCTTAGAAGTTTCACATTGTAAGAGGACAGCTGGTCCCTGCCGTCATCCTTCAGTTTATTAGGTCTACCCGACTGCTTCCATTGGCAGGCGTCTACACGGGCTGATTCGGTCGAAACCGCCCGACTTCGGCTGAACTGATGCACAACAACTTCCGCAGCGTCCCCGATTTGGGCCGAGCTCACAGCATCGTTTGGTACCAGAGCGGTCCTGTTGATTTCCAAGCAAACACGTAAAGCAAAAAAACAATAAGGCTGGGGCGGCATCGTACCATACACTTGCTTCTCGTTAGTCTCCAATCGCACAGGCCGCTGACAGTATGCTTACAACAGTCTCCACAGATATTTTGTCAGGAACGACAAAGACACTAATAACGAATGTGGGGGGGTTGCCGGGCAGCCAGTCCCGTATCGTCCGGCTGGCAGGTCTGGAGGGGTCTAGCAGCTTATCGAGCTGGTGTCATTGCTGATTCATGGGTGGGGCGACTACTCTGTACTCCGTACACCGTCTTGATCGTTTGTGATTAAGCTCGGGAACAGTGGCGCTTCTGCGCCCCTCCTTGGCGATTTGTTCCTTCCCTGGAGCTATTGTTGCTATCTTTTTTCCCTTGCCTGTAATCGTCCCAGTATACAGACTCGCCTCAAACTAAAGCCAAAGAGGCAGGCCAAAGCTGAGAGGCGATGCCAGCATTAGAAACCGCAGCAGAAGCAGAAGCGGCGGGGTTTCTACGGAGTTGTTATGCAAGTGTGTTGTAAGCGACTTATCAGCGGGTCCGCAGTGCCTCGGAGTACATTTTTCCGCAGTACGGAGTACTCTATATTGGAACCGCATAGTCTCACGGCGCTAATCCGCGATCGTCCAGCTTTCGGTCCATGTCCTGGAAGCAACGGTCTTTCCTGTGCGAACGAGAACAATGACTGGGCAGGACACGAAAGCCAGCCACAGCAGGAAGAAAATTGTGGGACCGCTCCACACTAGCACTGTTCGAATTCATGATTTGGAGCTTACTAACGCCACTCCCTCCTTATACCAGGCCTGATTAATGATTACGAGTGTTTTGTACGGCAGGAGAGACCTATGTATCGACCGAAAACCGGGCCGCTAGCAGCTGCCGCTTTAACAGGGTGAGGTCGGAGGTGTGTTGTGTATATAACGTTCCCCCCCTCGTCTCTCAGAGTCCCCCCACCTGCAATTCTTTGACAACACTCCTGCCAACCAATCTCCCACTTCTCAAACAACCCAACCGTCACCATGGCCAAGATCGCTATCGTCTTTGTGAGTATTCATCAGTGTCTTACGCAAGGCAGACAGCTTGCTAACATGTCCAGTACTCTATGTACGGACACATCCGCAAGTTGGCGGAGGCTGAGAAGGCAGGCATTGAGAAGGCTGGCGGCTCTGCTGATCTGTTCCAGTGAGTAGAAGCTATCCCTCCTCCCCACCCATGCTTCCCAATTGCTCACGCACGTGTTTGTAGGATCGAGGAGACCCTCCCCGCCGATGTGCTTGCAAAGCTGCACGCTCCCGGCCAGCCGACCGACGTCAAGATCCTCTCCGACCCTGACACACTGAAGGAGTACGACGGCTTCCTGTTCGGTGTCCCCACTCGTTTCGGCAACTTCCCTGCCCAGTGGAAGGTGAGCATTCACTTCCATGACGCCGCTATCGGCAGACAATATCGTGTTTGAAGCTTACCTTTATTCCTCACCCTTCTGTAGACCTTCTGGGACAAGACTGGCGGCATCTGGGCCACCGGCGGCTACGCTGGCAAGTTTGGTGGCGTGTTCATCAGCACGGGCACCATGGGCGGTGGCCAGGAGGTCACTGCTCTGAGCACGATCAGCACCCTCACCCACCACGGCATTATCTTCGTGCCGCTCGGCTACAGCACGGCGTTTGGCCAGCTGGCCAACATGACTGAGATCCACGGCGGCTCGCCCTGGGGTGCGGGCACCTTTGCTGGTGCCGACGGCAGCCGGCAGCCTTCGGCGCTGGAGCTCGAGATCGCGACGACGCAGGGCGAGTCTTTCTACAAGACCGTTGCCAAGTCGACCGGTGCGTGATTAATTTGAAGAATGAGATCGATGACGGCATGCCCGCAACAGCAAGCACTCGTGCTCGAGGTGAACGAAGAGACGGCTAAGACGTGGTATGTCGTGTAGGCAAAGGCTCGTCAGCTTCGGCACCGGCGGCGGCGAAGGCCGGTGCAGGTGCAAGCTCGGCTTCAGGATATGATGCGCCAGCGGCAAAGGCGGCTGCAGCACCGACACCGTCGGAGATGAAGAAGAGCACTGAGGGTCCCTGCGGCTTGCCGGCGAAGTGTGTTGTCATTTGATTCTCATCCTCGTATTATACCAATCAGCGAACAATAAACAAAAAGTAGAGATCACAAGTGTTTTTTTCGACGGGTCTCTTTGCAGGGGGTTGCTCAGCGTGGCTGCCGGTGCGGTAGAGCCTGGCCAGACCGAGGACGTTTGATATATCCAAAATTTCTACGAAGTACTCCGTACTCCGTATGCCATAATCATACAAGTATTGCACGATCAACCAACGCAACAGTGACAGTAGAAGCATGTAGAAATCGCACTGGACAATTTTCCTTCTGTAGAACAGCCGAAAGAGAAGGCGGACACAGATTACTGCAATTTTGTGAGCTACTTGTGAATGCCATAAACCGCTGTCCCAGGTAAGATACTCCGTAGTCCAGAGCGTAGACGTCCGTTCAACCACTGTTGGGCTGTTGTGATTAGTCAGCATTTCAAATTGACGTTGGCTCGGCGGCTTAAGTTCCAACACCACGGCTTCTGTGCCTATCTGAGTTACGGGTACTTTTTACGACTAGCTTTCTTCCTATCGCCTTCTGAGAGGAGTCACGTGTGAATAAAGCATGCGTTAGCCAATGAAACGGCCAAAAATATTGCAAAAACAAACATATGTACTTTTATTGTCCCCTTATTTTAGTCTACCCGGCGCCAAGATGAGATCACGGCAGGAAATCTAGAGTCTGCGCAGGACATCCTCGACGACCTCGTCCGTCTTGGCCGAGCCGCCCAGGTCCGGGCTGAGCAGCTTGCCCTCGACCAAGTTGGCGTCCACAGCAGCGTAGATCTTGGCGGCCGCAGCCTCCTCGTTGAGGAACTCGAGCATCAGGGCGGTGCTGCGCAGCGTCGCGATGGGGTTGGCAATGTTCATGCCCTGGATGTCGGGCGCGCTGCCGTGGCAGGGCTCGCCAATGGCAAAGCCCTCGCCGACGTTGGCGCTGGGCACGAGGCCGAGCGAGCCGACCAGGGCGGCCGCGCCGTCGGACAAAATGTCGCCGTACAGGTTGGGCGCCACGATGACGTCGTAGTACTCGGGCTGGCGGAAGAGCTTGTACACCATGGAGTCGACGATCTGCTCCTCGATGCCGACGCCGCCGTCGACAAACTTTTGTGCCGACAGGGCCTGGCGTGCAACCGAGCGGAAGAGGCCGTCCGTCTGCGAGAGCACGTTGGACTTGTGCGTGATCGTCACGGCCGGCCGGCTGTGGATGCTGGGCACGCCGGCCTCGCGGATCTTCTGCCGCCGAAGCGCAATCTCGCCGGCCATGGCGGCGATCCGGTACGACGCGCGCTCCGAGATCCGCTTGATGGCCTCGGCCACCTTTCCGTGGCCGTTGGGGTCCTCAAACGTCCGCTCCTCCTTCACGTACAGGTCCTCGGTGTTCTCGCGCACAATGACCATGTCGATCGGCTTCACCCCCCGCTCGCCCACGGCCGTCTTGACCGGCCGCACGTTGGCGTACAGGTCCAGCTTCTTGCGCAGGGCCACGATCGGCGACGAGTAGCCCTTGACGGCCGTCGTGGGCGACGAGACAGCGCCAAACAGCGCACCGTCGCACTCCTTCTTCAGGGTCTCCACCGTCTGGTCGGGCAGCGCGGCTCCCGTCTTCTCAAAGGTCGCGAAGCCGGCCTCCAGGTCGACAAAGGAAAACTTGAGCCCGAGGCTGGCGGGCAGCGCTTCCAGGATGCGGCGGCCGGCCGGAATGACCTCCCTGCCAATGCCGTCACCGGGGATGAGGCCTGCGGAACGGCCTGTTAGCAGACGGCCATGGCGTGCCAGCTGGCCGTAGCAGGACGGGCTCAGCCGTGCTCACCGATTCTCAGAGTTCTTCTGGCAGCCATGGTTGCGGTTCAATGCCTCAAAGCGAAACAGCCAGTGTTGCGTCGTTCAATTTTTCGGAGACTTTTCGCCTCGTTTGGGCCAGCATGAAAAGTGCAATTCTGCTCAGCCAATGGCGGGGTACCTTTGCAGCTCTGCCTGCCGACCATCGGAACATGGAATGCGTCGCTGTGCGCCTTTGGCGCTTGTCGGATTGTGGATAGAGCGGTTCCGCTTATTTCGGCTGTAGCCACTGACGCTGTGCCTTTCTGCCTCGGCGGTCAGCCCCTCTATGCAATCGATGTCCCGTCGGCCAGTCGACGATCTCGATTGTCCTCACGGCGCCATTTTTCTTCTTCCCTTTTCATCTTGTCTTGCGCCGTGTGGGGCTCTTGCCTTGTTCGGGAAAGGGTCTATGCGGAAGGTTCCTTCTCTTTATTACTACCCCTATTTCTCATATTACGAAGTAATACGGGGAAGGTGTCACTTCCGACAAAGCGGCGAAATTTGCTGAGCCCGGCTGTTCACAATACGATCTCTCGCATGCACCAATGTGCACTATCCTGCACAAACATCCCTGTGTCCGGCTTCTGTCTCGTGTTTCTCCCACCCCAGAAGAATCTTCTTCGAGCGGAGGGTGCGATTCCAACCGAAATCATGGCTGTCGGACCTGCCACATGGTTGGCTAGGGTTTGCCTGCCGCTCTTACCCGTTATGGAAGACTTTGCAGACCTTCAGGGGCTAAAGGTGGCAGTCGCGCTCGTCGCAAATGCATGAACGGCCATCTGTCCAGAGCAACGCGAAACGCGGCGTGCATCACTTCCCCTCCTCGCGGCCGTTTTATGCGATGGCTTCTGCCTGCCACATCTCGGGCCCGCCGCGCAAATTGTTGTACGATGTCCGCCATGCTAAATTACACCGTTATCCCTCATCCGTATTGATCCGCATCGTCTCTAGCACTGTTCTTTTGCTTAAACGGAGCGTTATTACTGATATAGCTCTCCTGAAACGCGTGACTGAAGAGGCACCTGGCCCCAATAATTTTAATTCTGGAGCCACATTCACAAGCACCAGCCCAGACCTCCACCAAGCATTTCCTCTGCCTAGGCAGCTCGTTTGACAAACATAATCCCCAACACATAAACAACAGGTCATCCGGAAGCACTCAACTAGCAGAATCTTTCTCCTCATTGCTTCAACTATTGCATCGACTGCATCTACCGCATCTGCCGTGTCCTGTTACCTCTTTTTTTCTTCTGCTTTGTCCTTACTACTAAACTATACCCACATTTCTTCTCCTTTCTGGCAGCCTAGCTCCTTTTTTCTCTGCTGAGCCCGCGACGTCTGTTACTGTTCCGAACTCCGTGGGCTTCCATTCGAACACGAGACAGGAAGGAAGGCGGTGGGAATACGAAAAGACGGTCGCCACAGGCTACGACACTCCAGCGCGTCCTCCGTTGTCGGTTGCCTAATAGTCGACAGCTTACCCCAACCGCTGGCCATCCTTCTCAACCTCCGAGCTCTCGCTCGTCCGGTCCTTTAACCTCCAGCCAGGCCTTTACGACTCTTTTCTTTCTCCGAAGACCTGCACAGTCGTCCACGCCGGCTGGTGGCCACTGCCGCTTGCGCTCCTTCTTTTATCATCACCAGCGGCTTGCCTTGCCCTCCTTTGCCGACGAGCCGACGGCCAAATACCACGATGAGTCAAGTCAAGAACCTCCGGGCAATGTTTGAGAATAAGGGGGAGACGAGTCCACCGGATCGTGGGCGGGTCCCAGCCCTTCTACCTCTAGGTGCGTTTTATTCCTGCTTTGTATGTTATAGCTTGTGCTAACGTCCTTTTTTTCGACTCAGCTTCAGATCCTCCCGGACCACTTTCCCGAGTGCGTACCAGTTTCATCACGGTTGAAAAGGATGGCCGAGTGGGTCTGCAACGAGACACCAGCGCAGATTCCGACATCTTACTGGCCCGTAAGGCCAGCGGCGGGAGCGAGGGGGAAACCGGCACTTCTCAGACGGATGCCACCAGCACAACTGCCGGAGAGAGTGCCGAAACGCAAGCAAGGCCAGCAGTCGCCATCTGGCGGGCAAACGTGCAAACACCAGATGAGCCAACTAAGCCATTCCCTTTCCCGCTGAGGACACCTTCGCCCAAATCAGCCACAGACACGCCAGTACCAGCAACAGTGTCTGCTCCATCTCAGCCCGTGGCTTCAGTAACCGCTTCGGCTCCAGCTACCACTCCTCCCTTAACTGCGTCAAAGCATGATGCGCCAAATTTGTCTCCTGAGAAGCCGGAAAGACTGGCGGTCAGGAGTAAATCCCCAGAAAAAGCCACGGGTAAGGCACAGAGCGAACTGGCTTCTGTGAAGACAACCCCGGCTGTCAAAGAGGTCACGACCTCGTCTGGCACCAATTCTGCCGTCACCAATGCTGCAAAGCATACCGGTGCTTCTGCAAAGCAACCTGCAGTGCCGGCGCCCGCCATTGCTGCGAAGACCAAGACGGCCAGCGGTTTGAAAGGCAAGGATGTGTCCAAGCCAGCTGCCACGACTGCCACATCTCCCGTCAAAGTCAAAGCCGCCAGGATTGTGCCTAAGGCAATCTCTACAACGACACACTCAAAGTCAGAGAAGAGGCCTATGACGGCACCATTGAAGACGCCTACCAGCCCCTCCAAGTCGCTTAAGCATATCAAAACTCCGGAGAGAAAGACACCGGCTCCATCAGAGAAGACCACGGTCACGCCAAAATCAACGACCTCCTCAACAAGCAGGTCTACAGCTTCATCCTCGAAGATGCCGTCGGCTATCCTTTCCCTCTCTCCTAACAGTGCTACTTTTGTCAAGCCGAAGCCGAGATCGCCCACCCGCCCGATGCAGCTTCCCCCTGGACTTGTGACACACACAGCAGCATCGGCTACCAAGGCCAACGTGTCTCGCCAGACACAGTCAAGACAAGCCGGCAAATATGACAGCACTCATCAGCCTTTGGCTAGGTCTTCCAGTAGAGCAAGCATGGTAACGGTCGCCACGACGGCGACATCGACAACGCATCGGGGTGTCCGGAGACAGAACTCGACAGTTGGCCGGTCGAGGCCCAGTATCGGCCCTCCTCCGAAACAGCCAGCTCGAGACACTGTCCTTAAGAAAGAAAAAGATGTCGATGAGAGCTTTTTGGCTCGCATGATGAGGCCAACTCAGTCTTCGGCGTCGAAGACTGCAGACAAGTCCGGCGTTCCCCATACTTCGCCTCCCCGGAAGCAGTCGGCAGGCCCCGTTAAGCGGACTGCCCGCAGTGCGCATAGTCCTGAATCAAGGAGACCAGAGAGTGCTATGCATGCGAAGAAACTTGCATCAACGCCTCCACCCTCTACACCGACACCTGAACCAACCGGATCCAGGGCCACTTCTAGCGGGAAGGCATCACCCATCGAAAAGACGTCGTCTGTCGAAAAGGCATCGCCCGTTGAAGAGATGTCTCTTGTTGAAAAGATGTCGTCTGCTGAAGAGACGTCGCCTGTTGAAAAGACGTCGCCTGTCGAGGAGACAGCGCCCGTCGAGGAGACAGCGCCTGTCGAGGAGACGGCACCTGCCGTGGAGACATCGCTTGCCGAGGAGACGACGCCTGTCGAGGAGACGGCACCTGCCGTGGAGACGCCGCCTGCCGAGGAGACGGCACCTGCTGAGGAGACGGCACCTTCTGAGGAGACGGCACCTGCTGAGGAGGCGGCACCTGCCGAGGAGACGTCGCCTGCTGAAAAGACCTCTGTCATTGAGGTTGCCGAACAAGCACAGCCGGAGGAAGCAGCTCACGCAGCTACCCCAGAGCCAGTCTCGGAGCCAGTCCCGGAACCAATACGGGAATCAGATGTGGCCGAAGAAGTGGCCCCAGAAAAGGCGGAGCCTGTGGCTGCTGCAGTAACCCAGGAACAAACGACGGAAGTTGTGGGGCTGGCACAACCCGAATCGGATGTCACCGCTGAGATTACCACTCCGGTCGTGACTGGTTTGGGCCAGGAAGAACAGGACGGTAAAGGTGCCGAAGTAATTGAGGTAACTGTATGAGGATTGGACGGCACGGATCCGGAGGTCACCGCAAACTTTGTCATTGCACCCGTGGAGGGTATATATGCAAGTGCTGGATAGGCCCATCTGGCGTTGATAATTTCAATTTCTTGACCTATACCGCATAGCCCAACAAGCGATTTTGTACTACATTTTAATAAAGTTCTATGATATATTCAGACAATTGGAGAAGGAGAAAGGAGTGTATACCATGCGCCGTCTGGTCCTAGTGGATTTCAAATAGAGGGTGTCGCCGATTATGAGGGGGGTTCCATGGGTTACTATTCGTTGCCATTTGGAAAATAGAAATCTTCTCAGAGGGAAAGGCGCCTACGAACAGCACCATAGCGACAACTAGTCTGGACTTGACTGTTGAGCAGTCTCGACGTTGTGATTGCGTTCGACGTTACGTAAGTGTACACGTGACTTTCGCAGATACTGACGTAATCGGTATCACGTGATATGTACCCCTCTAGGGTATTCTCCCACACAAATTCACAGATATTTCTCAGTCTTGCGATAGATAGCGCCGAAACTTTTCCTCGAACTCGCCTAAATAATTTTCGAACTTTATTCTACAATTCATCACGCAGCCAATCCTCACCATTAGAATCAATCATTCTACTGGAAGACGGTCAGAATGTCTAAGTAAGATAATGATGCGACTCCTCGATGCTGATGCATATTGAGCAAGCGGCTAACTGTTTCCTTCTCCAGAATCACCGTCGCCGGAGTGCGGTATGCTTTTTCCAACCCCGATTTTCCATCCTCGTCCCGGCGATCAGCCTCGTTTTCGACGGAATCTTGGCCTGCTTCTGGGACGGAGGGGGTATACGAAGAGGGAGCGGTACTGACAGTTTTTCCAGTGGCAATGTTGCCGAGGTTCTCGAGTACTCTCTCGAGACCAAGAAGAGGAACTTCCTCGAGACGGTTGAGCTCCAGATCGGCCTGAAGAACTACGACCCCCAGCGTGACAAGCGTTTCTCTGGTACCGTCCGCCTGCCGTCTGTGCCCCGCCCTAACATGGCGATCTGGTATGTAGACCCCAAGGCAGAGGGATGCGAAAACGGGATGGTGGCATTGGCAGTGGCGGCTAACCAGAGCCTTGCAGCATTCTCGGTGACCAGCACGATATCGATCGTGCCAAGCACGGCGGTGTCGACGCCATGTCGTCCGACGACCTGAAGAAGCTCAACAAGAACAAGAAGCTGGTCAAGAAGCTGGCGCGCAAGTACGATGCTTTCATCGCTTCCGAGACCCTGATCAAGCAGATCCCCCGTATCCTCGGCCCCGGTCTGTCCAAGGCTGGCAAGTTCCCCACGCCCGTCTCGCACGGCGACGACCTGTCGGCCAAGATCATCGAGGTCAAGTCGACGATCAAGTTCCAGCTGAAGAAGGTTCTGTGCATGGGTGTCGCTGTCGGCAACGTCGGCATGACCCAGGAGCAGCTAGTTGCCAACATTATGCTGGCCATCAACTACCTCGTCTCGCTGCTGAAGAAGGGCTGGCAGAACGTCGGAAGCCTGACCATCAAGGCTTCCATGTCGCCGCCCCGCCGTCTGTACTAGACGCTTCGTCGTCTCCTCATGAGGAAGGGGGGTTTTTTTTTTTTGCGGGGAGGATAGGAATGAGGGGGTCTTTTGACAGGGTCACCACATCTCTGCACATGGATCACAGCGAATAGCAGATTGCAGATGGTATTAATATAACCAGCCGATTTCTCTCCATAACCGGACTAATGAATGTGTAATACGTGCTCCGTAGATTTGGTATCTTGGCAAACCAAGAAATTCCACGAAATTACTCCGTATACTCCACAGGGTCCAAAACTGTGCCCATTTGTGTTCATACCATGTACTCCGTAGTTGCTGCGGTTTCAACGTATGCGAGATATAAATCACGTTGACCTTACGGACTACTGACTACAGCAACACACGTCTCGACTTGCATCAATTTATCGCTGAAACACAATTTTACGAGTCGAAGTAAGATAGAATGTCGTAACCACCCCACCGTCAAGGACCTGTGACGTCGTCCATGGCAATGTATAAAGGGAAGAGGTGGCCACATTGTTAGAGGAGGCCGGGAACGGAGGGAAACCCATGGAAGAGATGCAATAACCCTCAGCAAGCCACGTTTGTGGAGCCTTCTTAGAACAATAGCGAGGACTCGCTCTTCACATGACGGTGTAGAACAAATCCTCGCCGATGTGAAAAAAGAAGAGAAAAGAGAGAGAATGCAGAGAAGCGAAAAAAATCCAGATATTTATGGTGGCATGTTCTGACGCTAGCGCGAAACCGGACTAGTGCATTATTCTTGGCTGTCAGTTTTTTCGATTCTTTTTTCTTCCAAAGGAGTGGATAGCTGTTCTGCCGTGCCTGAATGCGTATCCATAATTAGATTCTGTCAATGCTGCTATTTACATGAAAGGACCGATCCTGTATGCGTCTCTCTCTCCTTATCCAGGGTTGAGACAAGCGGTTCTACGACGTACTTGCTCCACCCGCCTTTAGATCTTGGAGCCGCTCGCATCAGCGAAACCCTCGGCGACGGCCACCAGCAGCTGGTTCGCAATGGCGGTGCGTGGCGGCAGGCGCAGGTCGCCGTCCTTGTAGCCGGCCTTGACGGCGTCGTCGAGGCCGGCGGTGTTGTGCAGCAGCGCGGTGCGGACCTCGTCCATGGAGAACCAGCGGGCGTCTTCGAGCTCGGGGTCGTGGCCCAAAAAGATGGTCTCTCCGGCGCCGGGCTGGGCGATGGCGACGGCACCGATCATCAGGTTGGCCGGGAACGGCCACGGCTGCGAGCTGTGGATGACGACGCGGCCGACGGTGACGCCGCTCTCCTCCCAGACCTCGCGGCGCACCGCCTCCTCGACCGACTCGCCCGGCTCCAGGAAGCCGGCCAGGGTGCTGTACCAGCCCCGGGGGAAGCGCTTGTTGCGGCCCAGCAGCACGCGGCTGCCGTCGGCGCTGACGCAGGCCATGATCACCGTCGGGTCCGTCCGCGGGAAGCTCAGGTTAGAGACGCCCTTGCGCGTGGCGCACGGCTTGCGGTCCACGGCCGGCTGGCCATCCGCGACCCCGGCGAGATCGGTCGGGGGGCACACCCGCTTCGTGCCCGCGTTGACCGACAGCGTCGGCTGGCCGCACTGCGCGCAGAACGGGTTGCGGGCGTTCCAGTCCAAGAGAGCACGTGCCTGCCCGTAGATAGCCGCTGCGAATCACGTGATCGTCAGCACGGCCGCCTCTTCTGTCTGCTCTCGCCGAGGCTCCTTACCTTCTTCAGCCACGAGGTTCATGCCGCGTGCATTCGTAAAAAAAGCCAGGCCCTTGGCCTTGGCGGCCTCGATCACGGTACTGGCCCGGTCGGCGAGCCCGCCACGGGGAGTGACGTCGACGGCAAAGTACGGGTTGCCCGCAAAGGTGCTGTAGTTGAAGCTGGGGCCGGCAGCTGCGGCGGACGGCTCGGCAAACTTGCTCTTGTCGTCAATGCCGAGGAAGAGGATGATAGGATGCGGATCGTTGGCCGAATTGTAGTTCTTGGCGGCGTCCTCCTCGGTTCCTGCAAACGGCGCAGTGCCGGTCAATGGCGCAATGTCGGACTGGAGAGACCAGGCGAGCCGAGGCGGCTTGGTGCTGTGGACGAGCGGAGCAAGGTTGTCGATTAGCAGGAAGCGTGCGCCAGGGTGGGCGAAGGCGGCCTGCAGAAAGGCATGGTCTGTCCGCAAGAACGAGACCCGGTTGAGAGGGCTGCCGGAGAAGTAGTTGGCCACCTCGCGACCGAACCTGCGCGTCAGCATTGAGTCGTCGTCGGGCAGCACGGGAAGATCAGCAGTTGGCAGTGCCATTGGAGGAGAAGCTTGCTGACGGGATCCGGGACCAGAATCTCGTTCTCTTTACTTTCTTTGCTTTTGTTTCGTTTTTCTCTTCCTTTCCTTTTCCGGCTGTTTCGTCCGGGACGACCTGCTTGGCTCTAACGGAAAGAACAAAGCCTCACGATGACATCCGGCATAAGTAACAGAAGTTGCAGACAGATCTCTTTCTGGTAGAACTACTTCAATTACGTTAAGCAATAGCTGTGCGGGGTCCCAGGCGGTGATATATCGGAGGTCCAAGACAATTATAAATCAAACCAAGCTAAAGAAGCGATATGCTATCTGAAACCAGTGAATATCTGACGACGAGACGCTGCCCCGTCGGCCGAGTATACGATCCTTTTTGCCGCTGAAAGCCATTTCCCACTGTCGGCATCTACGCTTTCGTGTCATGCCTGAGTTTGAACGAGCAGCAGCCGGCGTTGACTCTCTGCATCGGTTTCCCAATTCAGAATTCCTGACGGCATCGTGCCGTATTAAATATACCCCGCAAATGGGACGAACACGCATGACGTAACAGGAAGGCGGTGAAAAACGCCTCGGACTTGTCCGGTCCTAAATCCACTATTTTAGCCAGGGAAGTTTTTTTCCTATGCAGCTGCGTCTTTCTGCCAGTCGCAAGTCATCGCCAACTGCTTGAGCTAAGTAGATGGCGCTTTCGTTGTCCCTCAAACGTGTCGACCCCTTTCTTTCTCCTTTCATGTATTCCCGTGCCTTTTTCTTTCCCCTCTTTCCCCCTTCTCCTAGATATCTTCATCATAATCCAAGAACCAGGCAAACCCCTTAATTGCACGGCAGCTTCTCCAGTTCCAAAGCACAGCTTCGTCAAGCTCTACCTGCAAATATGGTTCCTCCGACAGGGCCACTCAACCTCGGCGTGGAGGAGATATCTGGAATTTGCGGGTGCGTAGCATGGCCGCCGGGATACAGACTTAAGTTCCTAGCTTCTAACTTGTCAGGTCCGTATCTATTGCCTGTTGGGTAGTCGTCTTCTCTCCACAGATCATCGAGAACTTCCGTCGCGGAAGTGCCGACGGGCTTTCGCTTCAGTTCATCATTGTCTGGCTGGCAGGCGATGTTTTCAATATACTGGGAGCTGTTTTGCAGGGAGTGCTACCAACAATGGTAAGGCCCCTATGAGCCGCCCAATTATAGAGTCATAGTCTGATGGCCTGACTAACCGCTGCGTCTTTTTACGTTTTACGTTTACAGATCACCCTCGCCATCTACTATACGATTGCCGACATTGTGCTCCTCGGCCAGTGCTTCTACTACCGCGGGTTCACATGGAGAGACGACGTGGTGCCGCCAAAGGCCAAGACACGGAAGACCAAGGCGAAGCGTGCAGTTGGAACAGCAGCTGCTGGGACAGTCAACGACGGCCTCCTGTCCGAACGGTCAGCCCTTTTGTCCCAGGACAACAGCCACCGCCACCTCCACCATCACCATTCACAAGGGCATGACCACCGCGAGCGCCGCGGTTCCAACTGGTCTGCCCTGTCGCCTGCCGTCCCTTTTGTGCCTGAACTTGGCTCGTCCGAATACCACTCCTCTGCCTCCGTGCCGTCTACCTCTGCTTCCCCGGCCACCACCCGTCCCTCCGCATCTCGCCTCCAGGCCACCGCCCTCAATTTTCTGGCTATACTCATGGTCTGTGCCGCCGGTGTGGGTGGCTGGTACTTAAGCGGCGGTGCCAAGGAGAAGAAGAGCCAGCCGCCACCGTCGGGCGAGGACGGCAGCGGCGACAATCCGCTCGCGTTCAGCGTCTGGGGCCAAATCTTTGGCTACTTCTGCGCCGTGCTGTACCTGGGCTCGCGGCTGCCACAGTTGCTGCTGAACTGGCGGCGACAGTCGACAGAGGGCGTGAGCATGCTTTTCTTCTTGTTCGCGTGCCTTGGTAATCTGACATATGTGCTGTCCATCTTCGCCCACGAGGAGCATGGGAACTACTCGCCCGGAGAGGCACGGCAACGATATGGGCGCTACCTGCTGGTCAACCTGTCGTGGCTGGCCGGCAGTCTGGGCACGCTGCTGCTGGACATGGGCATCTTCATCCAGTTCTTCATGTACCAGCGGGTAGAAGACGACGACAGCGACGATGAAGACGACGCAACAGAGGTTGCCACCTCCTACAGCGATGACGAAGACGACAGCGAGACATTGGGAAGATATAACAGACAAGACGAGCCCATCCTTCAGCGGAACACCTCCTACCATGGTTGAGCGGCAGCCTTCGACGGTCCCTACCGAACCAACTCTCAATGAAAGATGCGAGCTACGAGAAAGACGAGAAAAGAAACGAGAAAGTGATACAATTAGATATGTTGGAAAAGTACGCGCGGAATGGCTTATTGGACTGAAAGAGTACATTAGAATCGCAAGGTTCACTCAGGGGATTGGTAACACGGAATTAGGCGTTGGGTATCTAGCCTTCTATTATTTCTGAATGTATCTTTTTTGTCGAGACTAGATATCGGAGCCGTCGACGTGGACGTAGCTGCTAGACGGCCATTGAAGGCCATTGAAGGCCATTGAAGCAGCGATGAGTAGTTATACGGCAATGTCACTGCAAGATAGCTTGGCATAGAAAATCTAAATGAACGAGGTAAACCGGTATATAAAATTTAGGACGCAGCATGGACAGCTCAACAGGGATACTTCGTCTTAGAATGAAGAATGGAAATCGGAAGAGGTGACAGATAGAAGCTTCCCCCAAGATAACCTTCCCCTATAGATATACGCACGCGTATATATATACTCTAGGCGCAGAGTCCCTCGTAGGAACAATTTCATTCTTCTGCGCACATTATCATATTCTCTTGTCCATCCATTCGCGCAACAAAAATAAGACACACACACCAGTCATACAATCTCTTGCGTCCACAAGCAATTACCATGAGACACTACCCTCTCAGATCCAAGTCGTCTGTTGTGCCAACTGACACCCTTCGTTCCTCACCGCCTAGAAAATGTAGCACAAAGTGCCATAGTCGTAGTCTGTCATGAAGCTTGCCCCTTCCATCAAGGAGAAGAAAGGACTGGCTGTTTCCTCGCTCGTAGTTGTCGTCTATTGCTTGTGAACTGGGAAAAAAAGACGGCCAGCCGAAAATAGGAACCTTGGAAAACGGCACCAAAACAAATCAAACTCGACTGCCGAAAAGCGGACGGAGAGACAGTAAGAAAGTCTATAGCGGTTGGGATGATTTGCCGTCACTTTATGCCGAGATGAGCGGCCCCTCCTCCTCCTCAGACGACTCTTCCTCCTCCGAGTCCTCGTCAACCACCGGCTTGTGGATGGCTGCCTTGGGCGCGGCAGGGAAGTCGGCCTCGCTGACCTTTTGCGTAGGGGCAGCGGTGGGAGCCGTAGGGAAAGAAGGAGTGGTCGGGGTCGTCGCAGCCGACGTGGCAGAGCGGCCGCGCAGCAGCTGCTGGGCCTTGGAAGTGTAGTCACCCAGGTACTGCTTGGTGAGATCAGCGGCGTGGGCAGTGTGCTTGTGGGCGGTCTCCCGGAGCTGGCTGGTCTGGGCGTTGATAACGTTGGAAGCCTGCTTCAGCTGCTCGTCGATGAGCTCCTTGTTGGTCTTGTAGACAAGGGGGGCGAAGAAGACCACCGTGTTGAAGATCAGGGCAAGACCCCAGTACGGCACGAACTTGACGAGGAAGTACGCAATCAAGGCACCGACAAACGCCTGGCGGTGCATTAGCGAGCAGTTCTCTCAGCTGAATATCAGTGGGGACAAACGTACGGCAGCGGTGGCGTAGACGTTCTCGGCGAACGCAACGCGCTGAGCCTCAATGACGAAGAAGTTGAGCAGCTCGTGCACGTCACCGAGCAGAGCCTCAAAGGTCTCGCGCGGGATGGTGTAGTACTGGCGAGGCCGGAGCTGGCTGGCCAGACCTTTGTTGAGCACGGCCTTACCGGCAACCTCGGCAGCCACGGCCACGCCCAGCACGATCCACGTCAGCTTGAAAGCCCACCGGACCACATCAAGATACCGGCCTGCGACGATGAACGTCACAATCGAGGTGTAGGCGATAGCAGACGACCCTGTTGTGATCGTTAGCTCCTAGTGTTCGGTCTCTGTTCAGGGCAGTTGCAGGAAACTTACGAGGGTTGTCCCACGATAGCAGGTTAGAGAAGAATGAGTGGAAATAGGTCGGCGGGGCCGAGGGCTCCGAATACTGGCCTGAGCACCGGTCAGCATCGTGAACTGTGGACGGAACATCCGTCTGCTATTGTGCTCGTCACAGCCACCGGAGCCAGGTCCAGCTAGAGTCCAGTTGGAACACGAGGCAGCAGCGATGTGGAGATGGCACAACAAGTAAGGGTATGAAACGATGCCGGGATGAACTGTAATTAGAGGCGGAGTTGTCAGCACAGTGTTTTCGCATGTCGCTACGTCGTGCCAACAGGACACAAGCTACTGCAACAAAAACATGGCAACGAGGCAGGCAAACACACCTCACTACTCTTGGCGGAGCCGCCATTGGCGGCGGGAGGGCTGGCAGTGTTGGCCATTGCGTTTCGAGAAACCTGTAACGTATAGAGCAGTTGTGTACGGAATGGGATGTGTCACGCGAGCCGAGAACAAGGTCTTTGTGGTAGATTGTGTTGAGAGATGGCCTAGTCGGGTCTGATCCACAAGCACGTTGTCAGCGATCAGGGAGAGTAAGAGTGCAAAAAGGGTCGCGTAGGTGGAAGCCAGAGGTTGTGAAGAGGAAACAGAGCAGGGAGATGTTTGGAGAAGGGGGACAACTCGATGATGCAACGATAAGTGGCCACAATTTTATTGACCTAAGGGGAAATAAATAGGGGAGATTGTCCGAGATCTGCATGTGGGCAAAAGGAAAGGACACGGGGACGAGTAGCTGCTGCCTGCTACCCTGGCCGTCTCTCGCTGCTCAGCCGTCGCTTGTAGTCTGGCCCGTGGCAGTGTGACGACGAATGGCTTCTGGCAAGATGCCTGCATAGAGGGTCACGCGGTACGGTCGAGGGGGGGGAGAAGAGGGGGGAAGGTGTGGTGGTGATTCGGGCAAGGGCGGGAGAGGGAGAGGAACAGATCATGGTATCAAAATGAAGGCTTACCTCGATGGAGCGCAGCAGGACGGACGAGGACGGTCAAGCAGGATGCCGGAAGTGTTTGCGTCTTGTTTTGTTTTTCTCACTTTTCGCTCGAGAGAGAGGAAGAGGGAAGAGATGTGGGGAGATTAGGGAAGGATCGAGGGAAAAAGTGTGGAAAAGAAGGGGCACGCGAAAATAGGTGATGTCAGTGCTAGGCGTCGTCACCTGCAGTGCTGTGCTGTTTCCTTGTGTCTGGAGTCTCTAGGCTGAGAACTAGCCTGTACGAGCAGTGTCCGACTCGCTGTCCCGCTCCGGTGTGGTGTCCGTGCAGTGCCAGGGCCCCATTGCCTAGAAATAGATTGGCTGTAGGCGCGACCGACCCATAGTCGCTCGGAAGCCACGGTGGATACAAGCATATCGTCGGCACGGGCTGCTCAGTCTTGCCGCCAGAGAGCGCTGCTGGGCGAGCAAAAGACCGACCGAGAATGCAGGCCTGAGACTATCCATCGTAGCTGCATACTCCGTAAATGGGCTCGTCCTGCAGGTCCTGTCGCCCAGAAGCTGCATAAACCTCTCTATCTCACATGTGAATAATCCGTGCTGTTGTGGTAAATGTCTCATGTTCACAAATCTAAATCGGCTCATGGCTATCCAAACTATCCAAAACCGCTACTTCATACTGGCGCAGATACTCCACAGCTCCGCGCTTCTCTCAAGTATATAAATACTTTGTGTATACGCCATTGCTATGCCTGCCATGCCAACCACAGTGGTATCTTCCAAACGCAAAATTGTGAAGCGAAAAAAAATGTAAAGAAACGGGTCCTGTTGCACAAAGACACCGACTATTGGCGTCTCCAGCCAAAGAAGCCACCATATCCTGACGGTGTCGCGTTCGCGGCCGGTGCCGTTGCTGTTGTTGGGCTCTTACTGCCGCTCTCGGCTGGCGAGGGTGCGTGCCGACCGAGCATGCTCATGGCTGCCGCCACGGCTGTATTTGCAGCGGGAGAGGCCATAAACGAGCCCCGATTGCCCGCATGCTGCATCATGGCCGTCATGTCGGCTGGCGAAAGTCCGAGAGCCTTGCGCAGGTTGTCGAACTTTTGTCTGCTCTCCTCGGCCTCTTGCCGCGCGACTGCCTCTGCCGTCTTGGCCTGCACAAGCTCCAAGACGAGGGCGTCCGGCTGCTGGTCTATGCTGCCGTTGCCTGACACGGCACTCGGCGGTCCAAACATGGACTCAACACGCTCGCCGCGGACCAGCAGCGACGAGGCCCGATGGTTGCCCCCGTTGCCGATGGGCAGTGTCGGGGTGTAGGAAGCCGATGCCTGCGATGGCGTGGACTTGCTGCGGCTGAGCTTGAACTCGCGCAGACCGCTACTGGAAATCCTTCCACTGAACGTGGTTGGTCCTGTGGCTCGCCCGAACCACTCGCCTGCAGCATCGGCACCCCCACTGGTTCTATCGCCGGCGCCATTTTCATTCTGGGAAGCACCTGCTGAAGATGTGGAAGCAGCGCGTGTTCGCATGTCGTGTATCAACCGTTCCAGCCGCTGCTTGTCCTGGTGAAGGCTTCGTACGTGCGCGTGGCTGTCTCGCAGCTGCTCCTTCGCCGTCGCCACCTCTTGCTCCAGGTCGTACTCTCGGCGGTTGTGCTCCCGGCCCTTTTCGACCTCGTTGGCGAGCTGCTCCTTTGCACGGGCCAGTTCGTTGCGCAGCTGGGCTTTCGTCTGCTGGGCTGGCGCCTGGCTTTCCTCGAGATCCAAGGGAAACCTGGCATCCAATGGCTCCAGCAGAGCACTAAGCTCTTCGCGCGATATGATGCAGTTGAAGTCGGTGGGCAGTGCTGTGCGGCGTTTTGACGGAAGCGACTCCTCCGCGCCCTCCTGCGCATCGGACACACCGCCTTCTTCCTCCTCGCTGCTGTCGGGTGGAGGGCTCTGGGCCGTTGTTTTCTCGCGCAAAGTCTGCAGTAGCGTCCGCACCGCTTTCCGGTCTTCATCGCGATCCTCTCGGTCGTTTTGCAACTGGTCCACCAGCACGGCATGCTGGCGCTGCAGGTCGCTGAGAGCAGTGAGGAGGTCCTCGATCTGGTTGTTGAGATAGCGCTCGCTGTCGGGTGCTTTGCCGTGGATGGTGCTGACAACTCGCGCCCCATTTGACGCGTTCGCTTTTGTCGAGTTAGCCGAGTCGCGGGACATCGACGTCGCCTCGGTGGAGGCGGTGCTGAGGACAGAGGATGACGAGGAGGCGGTGGAGGAGGTGGACGATGTCGGGGCAGACGTGGAGGCCGCCTCCATAGAGTTCACAGTGGAGGCGAGGCTCTGTTTGGAGGTACTCCTCCGCAGCATGCTAAGAGGGCGCAGGGGCGCCGCGCTTAGGCTGAGGCCGTTGGAGGCGGAGGGAGACGCCAAACTGGACGGGTCGGACGTGTTGGGCGACGATGCACCTGAGGAACGGAAAGAGGAAGGGAAGGTGGCAGATGTAGCGGTCGGGGGAGATGACAGAGAAAATGAGGACGCGGACGACACCCAGAGGCGACCAAGGAACCGAGAGGCTGCAGTCGCAATGGCAGACGTGCGATCCACATTGGCGTTGCCAATTTGATTAGTATTGGTGACCTGTGCTTTGCGGTAGGCCTGTTCCAGGAAAGCCAACCTGTCTCGAGTGACAACGCTAGACAAGCTCAGAAAATGATGCACGAACTCGTCGGCGTTGTAGTGGTAGCAATCCCAGAGACCGCGCGAGAGCAGCAGCTGGATCGCGTCCTCAAGCTCGGCACAGGCCAGCAGCCGCTCCTCGTTCTTCTGCATGATGGACAGCGCTACGCGCATAATCGTCTCGGCAGCGCCCTCGGCAAAGACCACGTCGAACATGCGAAACAGCATGGGCAGGGGGCATGTCACGGCGAAGAACGATAAGAACCACTGTGAAACGTAGCCTGCTGGGTCCACCTGCAGCTCGTCCAGATGGGCCGACAGTTCGGGCAGGACTGCGCGCAACAGCTCTCGAAATTGGAAGATGCGGACGTGTAGGCCGGCGAGGTCAGGCGTATAGGAGCTCCGAAGATCGTAATTTTCCATCAGCCTGTACCGGAAAAGGAAGTGTAAGAAATTGGGAAGACGCCAAAAAAGCGCCATACTTCAAATGGCGGTCACGCAACATCCAACGAAGAAGCACAAAAGACTCACTTTACGAGAACGCAGAACGCTTCCCTGTCGGGCATGTGCATCAGCAGCGGTCCGACAAGGAATGCCAGGCCCTGGCAGTACCCGATGCGTCGGTCGTGCAGGCTGTAGCTCTTGAGCACACGTCCCAGCATGCGCTGGCCGTCGCCGTCTGGGTCGCGGAACATCTCGACGCCGGGAAAGCTGCGTCCGAGGTCCTTGCCGATGAGGCCCTCGTACGGGCTCGTGGCGACGCAGAAGCGGTCGAACCGGCTGCCGAGCTCTTCGTCACGGGCATCCGTCATGCCCTGCCACACGACGCCACGCAGCGGGGGCGGGATGCCCTTGCGGATCTTGTTGGCCAGCAGCGTGGGCAGCCGGGCGGCGGTCTGGTGGTAGTCCTGGACTAGGGCGGCGTAGAACTCGAGGTCTGTCAGCGGAGGCGGTGGCAGCATGGAGTACCGGAGGGCAGGCGGCGTCGGCCCGTTCACCATTTCGCGGAGCTGGGCCATCGAGGGAGGCCGGGGACGACGAGGTGTCTGCTGCTGCTGTGGCTCGGGGCCGTACACTTTGACGCTCTTCGGGTTCGTTGCAAGCTTTGCGTTTTCCTGCTCGAGGCGGGCAAGCAGCATTGCAGTCTATAACAACACGCCGGGGGTCAGCAGTCAGCAGTTGGCACGGATCTCCGAAACGAATTGAAAAAATTTCAGAAAAAAGAAAGCACATACATTCTCGGTGCCTTTGCCGCTGCTCTCTTCATCTTCGGTTCGCTGCAGCTGCTCCCAGTCGACATCGGGATCGACACTGTCATCCAACTCGTCCGCTTCGCTCAGCGTGGGCATGGCTGTCCTGATGCTCGGTGTGGCGGCCGGAGTGCTCGGCTCGTCGTCGCTCTGCTCGGCGGCACTTGTGTCGATGGTCAACACTGGCGGCTCGGACAGGCGGACAGTGACGAGAGAGTCATGCTCGTCTAGACGTCGCGTGTCCTTTTCCTCGACCTCTGTGGCTGCAGCATTGCCCGCGAGGACCGGATCAGGGTCGCTGTCTGCTTCTGCTTCTTCTTCTGCTGCAACCTGAGGTTCCTCGGAAATGAGAGGCTCATCCGCGCCAGCTAACTCTGTCGAGGTGTCGGCGCAATCTTGCGCGTCTGAGACATCTGGCACAGAAGTGTCTTCGGGAAGAGACTCTGGCTCTACAGCCGGCACTTCTGCCACCGTAGGCGAGGTCGGCTCATGCTCTGTTACTGATATACGCAGGAGCTTGTCGTTCCCGTCGGACTCCATGGTGGAAATCTAAGGCGAATCCTGAGCGGATTCACTCGGTCGGGTAAGTGAATAATAATGAGAAAAAGTTTCTCCGGAAAAGATCTGTCGTCGGTGTATGGCGTATTCTTCTGCTCACACACTCACAGGCATCCCTGACCCTCTGCCCCTCAAATGCCGATTCCAGCAGAAGCAAAGCACATCGAGGACCAAAGGGAGAGAGGCTACTGCCGTGTCGGTGCTTTGAGATGTCGGTGAAGCAGCTGCCGCCAGGTGTCGGGCTCAGGAACAGAGCAAAGCCAGCAAGGTATTCCCGAGTTCGCACCAAAAAGAGAGGACGGGAGAAAGTGCCTCTGTATGTGGATAAAACGAAGACGATCAGGGCTCCGGCGTCAGATATGCGTTGGCTGTCTCTTCTCCTTAGATACCCCAAAAAGAACAAAAATAAAGATAAATATAAACTACGCAGGCAGATTCCCGGCGAACGATCCGAAGGAAAGAATACCTGGTCTGGCGGAACGATGCGGTGGAAACCCTGGAGAAGAAAGACTCGGACAGGGATGGGAAAAGATTGCAAGTTAGCTTGAACGAAGACTCAAGCGGAAAGGTGAGGAAATGAAAGTGTAGATGGCTGTGATGCTTGTCTCCCCTGACGGTCCAATGGGTGCCACGGGCCATGCCAGGACAGGTAATCGTCTCATTAAACGTTGAAGGGACCAGAACAGCACGTTGCAACGACTAGCGCAGGAGAGGTGTCTAGTCGACAGTACCCCTGGATGCGTCGCTAGACACAGCCTAGCGTTTCCACTTCTCGATCGCTAAGAGCCACTTGGCGGTTGGAGCATGAGGGCCAGAATAATGAGCGCACAGTAAGAGCATGCATGCTGTAGAAGCAAAAAGTGGGTGGCGGCGGACGAGTTTAGCCTTGGAATAATCTGTACAGCAGAATGGGAAGAGAACGAGCAGTTGCGAGATGTGCGAAATTGGAAGGAGATGCGACCCCATACTTGTTTGCCACAGGGATGAAAACCGCCCGTCGCACTGATATTAACGTCTCCCTTTATAATAATAGCACTCGTATGCATCGTACTCATAAGCGCGTCTTTGCAAGTAACACGCGACCGGCGGAAAAGTGGACATGCTCCCCACTGTTGGATAATGACCATTATGCCGCTCTTTTGAAAACCCGCTCTTTCAGAATCTAGTCGGAATCAGCATCGCCCAACCTCTCGGCCTTCTTCACACACTCGACGTGTCGAAATGTACACCAACTTACAATATATGGTTAAAGCTATCTCCAAGTAATCCATGCTCCTGTTTCTGTCGCGTTGCCGATATCCTGAACCATTATCTCCTGCCTCTTTGTCGCTAACCCTCGGGCATCCATCGAAACAGAGTGTAAAGGCTCCTTGCAAGAAATCAACAAAAGAACCCGCTCGTGAGGGGAAAGGTCCAAAGACAAAGAAAGTTTACGCTAAAACTACATGGCATTCTAAGCCATGGGGATGCCTTGTGGAGGTCCAGGTGGGCCGGGCATCATACCCATCTGTGGTGTCCGATGAGGTTGTGACACAGGGCTGGCCTGATGTGCGCCTTGGGACATAGCGCGGTTGTGGAAGGCAGCCATCGCGGCAGGGTTCGGTCCCGGTACTCCAGCCCCTCCAGGGGCGCCGTGTGCGCCGCTCGTCTGGGGGCCGAATGCCGGCTCCCTGGTGTAGTCTACCCCTGGGTAGAAGCTCTGCAGCTTGGCGTACAGCTCCTTGATGTAGCGCAGCCGGTCCTCGCGGTCGCTGTTGATATCCACGTCGCTTATGCTGACGCCATCCGGCGTCGAAGCCGGGGGCCGCAGCCTGAAGCCCAGGCTCAGAGCCGGTGCCATCAGGAAGCCGGGGCCCTTGGCGGCGTTCACTGTCACCTTGCGGTCGGCTAGGCTTGCAAGATAGGACAAGTTTGATTGGATCCTCTTCATGCATCTGTCTCTGTTAGCGGTGTTTATACTTTGGCAGCGTGACGGCGGTCAACTTACTGGATGTAGTCTGTGCGCACCAGCTTCTCTTCCTCGGACACCGGCTCGGAAGACTCTGCCGAGGGCTCGTCCACGCCGACCTCTGCCGTGTGCTCCTTTTTCATGGCGATCTGCGTGTTCCGCAGCTGCACCGACTCGTACAGCAGCTCCTGGTTGATGCTCAGCAAGACGGTGAAGAGCTCCTTTTCCCGGCTCTCGGTCCCGGGGCTCAGAGGCGCTCCCATCCCAACAGCCTGCCCGTGAACTCCGACACCATTCGACATCGGCCCTCCAACACCGTGACCTGACCCGTTGGGAAAGTTGCTGGCCTGTGGGTTGGAGAGCCCGATCGGTGTGCCTGGCATGTTGATGGGGTGGTGCGGCCCCGGTGTATTGGGCGTTATGTTTTGCGGCATCCCTTGGAGGGCTTGAGGACTGCCACCGTACGGAGATTGCTGCTGTCGCGGCTGCTGCTGCATCAGGTGCATTTGCTGCGGTGCTTGATGCTGGTGTTGGAGCTGCTGCTGGTTGTGTTGCATGTGCTGCAGTTGTTGTGGCGGTGGCTGTTGGTGGAATTGCTGGTGTTGTTGCAGCTGGTGTTGCTGAAGTTGTTGCTGTTGCTGTTGCTGTTGCTGTTGATGCTGTTGCTGTTGATGCTGTTGTTGCTGCAGTTGCTGCTGCTGGAGCTGGTGCTGATGTTGTTGTTGCTGCTGCAGTTGGTGCTGCTGGTGTTGTTGTTGCTGGTGTTGCTGTAGCTGGATCTGCTGCTGGATCTGCTGCTGCTGGGACATGTGCATTCCGGCCATGGGACCACCAGGGCCTTGCTGCATGGGATTATACTGTCGCTGATGTGGCGGTAACACCATGCCGCCAGGACCTTGCTGAGGTGGGGGCATCCGTTGCTGATGTTGCTGCGCCTGTTGCTGCTGTTGCTGCGCCTGTTGCGCCTGTTGCATCATAACCTGCTGCTGAGAGATGGCGTTTGGGTTCATGGCAAAGCCTTGCATTGGTCCGGCTGCCATCATGTTGAAGTTTGGCGGCATCTGTTGCCCCGTGCTGGCCGGGATGCCAGCTCCGTACGGCGAGCCGGAGTATGGCGTCTGGTAGGCCACTGCGGATTGTCAAGAAAGTCAGCCTTGTCGCGCGGGAAGAGAGAGTCGGAGGTGTGGACACAGGGATTGGCCACCAAGGGGGGCCAATGGGAAACAGCCACATAGGGCACGTAGGGCAGTGTAGGGCGATACGGGGAAAAGCAGGAAAGACCAGGGACAGCGGTGCGCATATCAAGGGCCTTGCAGACTTTTTGCGTTCGCGTGGTGGCTTGAACGTCTCTCACATGCAGAGAGCAATGCGACTCGAAGTGGGTGGAGAAGATAACCAATTGCGCCTTGTCCAGATGCGCTCTCGGACAATAACACAAGGCAGATC
Organism: Leptographium lundbergii; assembly: GCA_001455505.1. Taxonomy (NCBI): domain Eukaryota; kingdom Fungi; phylum Ascomycota; class Sordariomycetes; order Ophiostomatales; family Ophiostomataceae; genus Leptographium; species Leptographium lundbergii. Next base: position 121,576 of record LDEF01000009.1, read on the forward strand.
AGGGGCAGCGCAAAGGAATGTAGGCGATTCCGGCCAAAAAGAACGGGACAGGAAAGAGAAGAAACAATGCAGAGTGAAAGATGGGAGAGTAGGGGCAGGGAAAAACAAAGACAATGTCTTGAAAAAGAACTAGATCAACTCACTTTGTCCATTAGCAGCCATATGGGGCATAGCGGGATTCTGCATCATGCCTGTAGGCCCAGGGTTGGACATCATGTTCGGGCCGCCAGCAACGGCGCCATAGGGGACTGGTCCAGTAGCCATGGAAAACGGCGGGCCATACATCATCTGTTGCGGCTGTCCAGGCATAGAGCCGGGCGGCATGTGGGAAATAGGCTGCTGCATCTGCTGGTGCGGCTGCTGTTGCGGTGGAGGCTGCTGCATCTGCTGCTGTTGAGGGGGAGGCGTGTTGAAGGCTTGGCCGGCAGCATTGCCGAAGCCGTACTGGGTGGAGTACATGGCCAAGGTGCGAGGCTGTCTCTTCGTTCAAGAGACAGAGCACCGGAGGACGGGAGAGAGGGCCAATCTGCGGCAGGCAGAGATGAGACCTGCCTTGCTCCCACCAAGACGACCGTTCACCTGGCTCTCACACACACGTACACACACACTCTCCCGCGCTGGCCACGTTGGTCTCTGGTCGTGGTGTGCGTCCTGCAGATGCGGGGCCGGGGCGAGGGAGGGAGGGCGCTCCAAATGAAAACAAGGTTGGATGGCGAGCCAGAAGGGAAATACTGGGGGGTGTTACCAGGGGGGGGTGTACGATAATGGGGACTTTGGTATAGCGAGAGCTTTTAAGAGTGTGGGAGAGAGAGCTGCAAACGGAGATCGTGGGGTTAGTGAGAAGCGTGTGTGATTTGGGGCAGTCAGGTCCGTTGATAGGGTGGCGAGGAGGTGATGGGATATTAGGCCGCAGTATGACGAGGCGATGGAGACGGTGGCTGGCCCTGACCGACACGGCAGGAGACGGAGAGAGAGGGGGGACGAGAGGCGTTGATCGGCCGGGTACGAGTGAGTATTCGTAAGGACGAGAAGAAAGAGTACTCGTACTCGCAGACACAGGCTAGCCAGAGGGTGAGTGGGGGTGGACGAGGAGGAGGGAGGACGCCGACAGCCGGGGTGGTCCGCTGCTGGGGCCGTCAAAGCTGGGACGGAGATTAAATGAAAGGCGTTGTATTGCAGCACGAGGCCGGCAGAGAAGAAGTCGGGCAGACGACCGTTGGCCGGTCAGACGACGAGAGGGGGATTTTGAGACTGGTCGTGTTCTTGGGGGCGGGAAGAGGCCAAGGGATGGCTGGCTGACAGCAGCCACGAGGGCGAGCAGGAGCAGGAGACGCGGGAGAAAGGGAGACAGAAAAAGGACACCGAGAGGGGGAAAAGCAAAAAAGAGCGAGGCAAGGGCCGGCGCGAAACCCCTGGATCGGTAAAGTGGCAAAGACGCGACAAATGGAAGAAGAGCTGGTCATGTGCGACGTGGACGAGAGAGGACAAAAGGTCTAGAGGTCTAGAGGTCCTAGCCGTATAGCAGCTGCCAAGCCTGGCCGGGGTCGTGGTGGTGGGAGCGGTCGCGTTTGCTGCGTGGTGGTCGAGAATGCGTGCGGAAAAATAAAAGGGTGTTTTGCTCGCTCATTCTCTGTCGCATTTTGCTGCTCTGCCATCCTGGCTTCTGTCGGCTTTTTTTTTTCACATTTAATCATTTCCCCCTCCTGCCTTTTTGCTTGGGCTTTTCTGTCGCCCCCCCTTTTTCTTACTCGCCTGCCTTTAGTGCGGTAGCGAATGAGCAGCGAGAGGCTGGGTCCCCATTGCCTGCCCCACTTGGTGAGCTGCGTTATGTCCCGCTTGGTGGGGCATGATTGGCAACGAGTGTTGGTCCAGGCTTTGCGAGAGACGTAGGCCGACGAGTACGGAGTAAGATACGTATTGCTATGATGTGTACGGAGTACGACGTAGGGTACGAAGCATAGGCAGGATGTTTTACAGAATCTCTTGGGGGCTTTTAAGCTGGGAGAAAGTTGGCATGATCTGGAGGGATGGAAGCGGAAAGTGTCGGTGGAGTGTCACGTGCTGCAGCACTGGAGAGTATCACGTGACCACATCGGACTTGGCTTGAATGATGTCACGTGCAGTCCATGTCGCTACTTCCTATTGCAAAGTATGTCAGAACAGAAGAATAGAGTGCGCATCGCCATCTCTCTTTTGACCGGAGACGGCAGAAAACGGTTGTGTTTCTGACGCGAGGCGGGTGCGTGGCGACCAGACAGTGGAGAGCGAAAAAAACAGCAGGCCGGTTATCGGCAGCCGGCTACTAGGCAGAGGAGTCATCGACTGGCGGGTTTATATCTCGGCAGCGCCAGAAGCCATTGGCCGATTGAGCCAACGACCGGACGACCTACGATCGGTGGGACATCTGTTGCAAGACCAGCTGCCCGTGATGGCGTTCGACCTGCAGACATGTGCGCGGCCCAACATCCTGGCGCTGGAGCCGTACCGGTGTGCGAGAGAGTGAGTGGCGGTTGTGTGTTTCAGCATCATTGTTCTCGGTCTGACCTGCCAGCGACTACAAGGACGACGGGACGAACGTGCTGCTGGACGCGAACGAGAACGCGTACGGGCCACCGCTGACGACAACGAGCGACGGCGGGCTGGCGGCGGCGGCGGCGGCGGGCGGCTTCGACCTGCTGGGGCTGCACCGGTACCCCGATCCGCACCAGGAGGAGCTCAAGGGGCTGCTGTGCGGGCTGCGCAACACGCACGCGCACACGGCCGGGACGCTGACGGCGGCGCACCTGTTTGTGGGCGTGGGCAGCGACGAGGCCATTGACGCGCTGCTGCGGTGCTTTTGCGTGCCGGGGCGCGACCGCATCCTGGTGTGCCCGCCGACGTACGGCATGTACGCGGTGTCGGCGCAGGTGAACGACGTCGGGCTCGTGCGGGTGCCGCTGACGGCGGCGCCGGGCTTTGACGTGGACGGGCCGGCGGTGGCGGCGGCGCTGACGGCAGCGACGGCGGCGCCCGACTACGACGTCAAGATTGTGTACCTCTGCTCGCCCGGCAACCCGACGGGCGGACGGCTGGCCAAGGCGGCCGTCGAGGCAGTGCTGCGCCACCCGACGTGGAACGGCATCGTGGTGGTGGACGAGGCATACGTCGACTTTGTGGCCGACGAGCGCACGGCCAGCCTGGCCGAGTGGGTGTGTGACTGGCCCAACCTGGTCGTGCTGCAGACGCTCTCCAAGGCGTTTGGCATGGCCGGCATCCGGCTCGGGGCCGCGTTTGCCGATCCCGCCGTCGCCCGCCTGCTCAACAGCCTCAAGGCCCCCTACAACGTGGCCAGCCCGACCAGTGCGCTCGCCCGTGCCGTCCTCGCGCCCGCCGGCCTCGCGGCCATGCGCCAAAACCGCGCCCGCCTCGTCGCCCAGCGCGCCCGCCTCCTCGACGCCCTCCCGCGCATCCCCGGCGTCGGCCGTCTGCGCGGCGGCACCGACAGCAACTTTCTCCTGTACGAGATCCTCGACCCGGCCGGCCGCCCCGACAACGCCACCGCCTGGGCCGTGTACGAGAAGCTGGCCGAGCAGCGCGGCGTCGTCGTGCGCTTCCGCGGCAAGGAACACGACTGTCTCGGCTGTCTGCGCATCACCGTCGGCACCGAGGCCGAAGTGACCAAGCTGCTGGCCGCGCTGGCGCAATCGCTGGAAGAGGTTCGAGGAAAGGTGTGATGAGTCAGCAGGCAGCAGTAGTCAGACAGTACTCCACAGTAGTCAGCAGCAGTAGCGCAGTGCAGTCAAAATACTTCAATCACTACTCCGTACATCAGCCACTCCCTCAGTAGCTCCGCGGCAACCCCAGCGCCTTCTCGGCCACAAAGTTGCGGATCATCTCGCGCGACACGGGCGCGATGCGCGGCACGAGGCTCTCGCGCAGGTACCGCTCGACGTGGAAGTCGCGGGCGTAGCCCATGCCGCCCATGGCGAGGACGGCGCGCTCGCAGGCCTGGAAGGCGGCCTCGGCGGCGAGGTACTTTGCGGTGTTGCAGGCGACGCCGAGGCGGGCTGGCAGGTGGTCGTCGCGGTTGTGGTGGTCTCCCCGGATGCGGTCGTACTGGGCGGCGGCGTGGTAGGTGGCCAGCTTGGCGGCCTCGAGGGCCATCCAGGCCTCGGCCAGCGGGTGGGCGACGCCCTGGAAGGCGCCGACGGGGCGGCCAAAGACGTGGCGCTGTCCGACGTAGGCGACGGCGCGGCGGAGGGCGGCGTAGCCGAGGCCGAGGGCCTCGCCGGCGATGAGGCAGCGCTCGGCGTTGAGGCCGTGCAGCACGATGCGGAAGCCGTCGCCCTGGGCGCCGACGAGAGAGCTGATGCCGTCGTCGTCGCGGCTGTCGACGGCGTAGTCGTCAAAGAAGACCTCGTTGGCGTCGACGGCCCGCCCGCCCATCTTGGCAATCGGCCGCATCGTCAGGCCGGGACGCGAGCGGTCCAGCGGGATGCAGAGGAGGGAAAGGTCGGTTTTTGGTTTTCCTCCTTTTTCGTCTCCTCCTTTTTCGTCTCCTCCTTCACCACCTCTTCCTCGTCCTCTCTTGTCTTCCCCCCCTCCCTCTCCTCCCTCCCTCACCCGACACAACAACACCATCCGGTCGGCCACCTGCGCCGACGAGATCCAAATCTTCTGCCCGCTGATCCGATACCCCGTCGCCGTCCGCGTTGCCCGCGTCCGCAGCCGCAGCGTGTCCAGGCCCGCGTCCGGCTCCGTCACCCCAAAGCACGTCCGCCACGTCCCCGTCATGATGCGCGGCAGCCAGGCCGCCCGCTGCGCCTCCGTCCCGAATCGCGCCAGCGGCTGCGTCGCGTACACGTTGGCGTGCAGCGACTGCGCCCCCGCGAACCCGGCGCCCGACTCGGCTACTGTCTGCAGCATCACCACCGCTTCCGCGATCCCCAGGCCCGCGCCCCCCAGGTCCGCCGGCAGTGCGATCCCCAGGAATCCCGCCCGTGCCACCGCCTGGTGGAAGTCGGTCGGGTACGCGCCCGAGTCGTCCCGCGCTGCCCAGTATTCCTGCCGTCGCGTTAGCTGCTCGTCCAGCGACGCCGGCGCCCACCTGCCGCTCCGCACCCACATCGGGAAAGTCGGCGCACACGCCAAACACGGCCTCGCGCACCGCCTGCTGCGTCTCCGTCAGCACGCTGTCGTCCATCAGGCTCAGACGCGGCTCCGATCCCGCTGCTGCGCCCATGCTGCGGCCGGCCACCGCAGCCGACAAGGCCGCCCAGCCAGGCCGCCGCCACCCTGCCCGTCGCCACGCGCCCGCTGGAAGATGGCCGAGATGTCTCATGTTTGCATGTTTCTCTGCTAAACTGCGTTGCGAGAGGGGGGATTTGTCATCTCCGAAGTGAGGGGGAAGCCCGTCCTTTCGGCTATAGGCAGGAGCGACCTTTCTGTCTCTTGCCGAAACAAGTGTCATCATTACCAACATATGCGCTTGCTTTACTCTGTTCCGTGTCATGTGCCATATAATGTGCCTTGCATTTGCATGTAATCTGTAGAATACGTAGTATCCAGCTCCTATATAAAATGACGACCACGACGCTGTCGTCTACTCCGTAAGAGACAAATATACAATCACACCAACAACCAGACGCTGAATACAAGCAGCCCCAACCAACGGATGCCCATCTCCCGCACACCAGCAGACGTCGTCACTGTGCTGACAGCCGTGGGAGTTGTTGCAGCAGACGACATCAATGACGTCACCGATGACGACGCGGACAGTGCCCTGCTGGCCACCTTCTCGGCCGTGTTCCGCGCCCCGGGCAGCGCCAGAAGCGCCTGTACGGTCTCGAGCGCGCTCATCTGCTGGCCGAGGCCGACGCTGCCGTCGAAGCCGCCGACATACCACTTCTGGCCGCAGGTGGCGCCGGCAGCCGTGGGCACGCCGGCAGCCGTGCCCGAACAGGCCTTGGCCGCTGCGGCTGCCGATGCCCGCAGGTACGTGCGCACAGCCGGGGCCAGGACCGGCACCAGTGCGGCCGACGCCGACATGAAGCGCGACAGGTAGCCCTTGAACGACTTCATGTCCGTGTCGCACGTGTTGACGCCCTCGCAAGCGTGCTCCCAGAGCACGTCGCTGACGTTGCCGCTCGGCCCCCCGCTGAAGAACGACGCCTGCGTGGCAGCCATCAGGCCGGCCGTCCGCGACGACCAGAGCTGGTGGTCGGCCGAGCTCGTCCCCGCCGTCAGCGATCCCGTCAGGTTCGCCATGGCCGCCGCTCCCTGCAGGTAGATGCCGGCCGCGTACGAGAAGCTGAGCGTGTTCACCTTGGAGCAGTTATCGTTGGCGTCCACGCCGTCCCACACGTCGTAGTACTCGTCCACGAGCCCGATCGCCGTCGACCAGTCCCAGATCCGCTCCGCCCACTCGACGTACGTCTGGTTGCCCGTCAGGGCTGCCAGCCGCGCCGACAGCTGGAACACCCCGCCGTTGCTGACCGAGTTGCGGTAGTGCAGCCCATTCGAGTTGCTCGCAAAGATCTGCCAGTTGAACCCGCCGCCGCACTGCGTCGTGTTCCACCGCACCACCATGCTGTTCCAGATGTTGACCCCCAGGTCCAGCCAGCTCGGCATCCCGGCCGGCGTCAGTCCTGCCGGCTGCGGAAAGTCGCGCTCCGCTGCTGCCAACACCGCAAAGCCCCAGAATGCCTGGTCGTCGTTGCCCTCGTCGCCGTAGTGCTTCGGCAGCATGAAGTCGTAGCTCGGGCCCACCTGTGCCATCAGAGCCGTGGCGATCATGTCGTCGTACGTGCTGTCTTCCGTGTAGTGCGAGTAGTCCAGCATGGCTCCGAACATCGCTCCGCTTTCCCACCAGTAGTAGGGCGTTGGCAGGTCCTGGTACACCGAGGCCGTTCCGTTATAGTACGACATGACCCCAGCGGCCAGCGTCTTGGAGACATCCAAGATGGAAGCTAAGCACACGAAGAAGCCAAGTCAGCAAGATGGAGCAGCAGATGAAAGGAGCCACGCCGCTCACTTGTATTGCTCACGTCGAGCGTGTCGGGGAGCGTCAGTGAGGCCGCGGCCACTCCGGCGAACAAGAGTGCAGACAGCATTGTGGAGGGACAGCAGGAAGACGGATGCAATGTAGTAAAAGACAGTACGTGTGAGCGTGTGAGCGTGAGGAGATTGGCCAAGTCAAACAGGCACATGGACAGACCAACGCAATATATAGATGAAGATCCGGGCTCTGAGTAAGAGAGAAGATAATGTGTAATGGAACGGGAGGCCAGCTCAAGCAAGTCGACAATAGTTCGAATTAAATGCACTGGGCAGAGGAAACAAGAACAGGATGAAGAGAACTAGAGGATCGAGCTCGCAAACGAATGACAGCGAAGCCTCGAGCTTAAAGAAGACAAACGACAATGAAATATCAGACTCCGGGAGAGCTCACGTCAACGGGCCAAAGCTGGCCAGAACAGCTGAAGAGGACGGGGGTCGATACTTGTACTCCCCGATCGGAGAGCGAAAGCCTTTGTTAGGCTGCGCCCGCACGCAACGGGGCAACAAGGCAGGATCGCCCCAGATCCTACGCTGGTCGGCCGTTTGCCTTCTTCTTCTGGCTGCCTCTTTCCTCTTCCGTCCTACGGAGTACTTACTCCACAGACGTTTCGTTTCATATACCACCAAAACTGACCGGTTGGGCAAATCATCGCCCACTGCTGTTTAGCGGTCTACGGCCTTAGCTCCAGGCACCGTCCAGGGGACACTGTCCCCTGTCTCTCCGTCTTGTCGTCTCGGCCTTTCTTAATTTTTGGCCCCCCGTTCATCTGGTTCTGTATTCTTTCTCCGTCGGTCTCGGTCCCTTTGGCACGTCCCACCGCCGCCACTGTTCCTTTGTCTCTCGCTCCTGTTCTTCTTTGGCTGTCGCGAGTGCGGCGAGCCTGGCGCTCGTATTCGGGCGAGGCGCGCGCTTCAGACTGGTACAGTGGCATCCAACCGATTCTATAAACGGACGCGACCAGGGTTTCCTTTCAATGCCATTTCTTTATTCTTCCCCAAAGTCGTCTAGGCCGAAATTAAGCCAGGGGTATTATTAGCGGATGCGGCCGTCTGTTTCAGCCGGCTCGTGGCTTATGGTTACGGCAAATGGAGATAAGCAAAGGAGCGTGTCGATCGTTCCTTAGTTCGCCAAACGTTGTCGGGCATCGCAAGAGAGCCCTACTCGGTAAACCCACCCACGGCTTGTTCTCCGTTAAGCTAACACAAGAGAAACGTTGCCTTCGGATTCGCCTTCCCAAACCGTGGCACCCGCTTTGGTGTCTAGGACACAACGAGAAATCAAGGCCGAAGCAGAATGCACCTTGCCAGGTTTATTACTATCATTCTCATTTCTGGGAGCACTGGAGAGAGCAGAGCGCTCTGCTCAGAGGACAGCAAGACATGTGGCGAGCACAAAGACCGTTGTCCAGGACACGACATGCAGCCGCGACGATGCCGATGACGTTTCTGTCGATGTCGTCGCCGACGATCCAGGTGGCTCGGAAAGCGTCAGAACACCCCAGTGCACGTTTGGTGCCGTCAGCGTGCTGCACCATTCGGTCTCGAACGCGCTGGCTCGGCCGAGTCCAGGGCCGTAGGACGAGTAGACCGTGCAGGTGGCAGCCGTCGTGTTGTCGAGCTGACAGTCGATGGCGACAGTTCTGGCTAGTCAGGAGGGAGGGAACGGAAAGATGAACAGACAAAAAGATGAAACGACGAAAAGACAGCCTGTGCACTTACAGCGACCCCGGCAACGACTCTGCGTAGTGTAGGCTGGATGGGCCCTCCGTGACGACAAAGGGAAGGACATTGTCCAGCTGGCAGGACAGCGTCGACTGGTCGTCGCAGAAGATGGTCACCGTCCTCTCGGCCGCGCTGCCGGTGGCCGATCCCACGATGCTGCCGCGCAGCAGCGACCACTGGTCCGGCTCGAAGCCCGGCACGAAGACGGGCAGTGTCGAGACGGCAGCTGTGGCTGTAGCTGTCGCTGTGGCCATGGCCCTTGGCACTACGGCCGCAGCCGGCGCCATAGTAGAAATCACACGCGCCGTCATTGCGAGACGCGATTCCGGTCGCAGTCCACTCGTCGGCGTCGACACGCACGCATGGATCGGCCGGCCACGCAACAGTTGATTGCCAAGATGAAGCGGAAAGGGGCTGCAAAAAAAGGGGGGCAGGCGCCAAAACTTATTTCTGCTCGTCAAGCCGGCCGTTCGCCAAGACTACTATTGAGGGGCTGTCTAGGAGGCTCGGGTAATAAGACACTGAAATATACCAAGCATTACGATTACGGCGAAGCCATCACCAGACAAGTACAAGGGCCGATGTTACGTGTGCCAAAATCGCCAAAATGCTGCATTGCGGATGGAAATCAAAAAGCAAAAATCAAAACGCATACTACAAATTGCAAAATGCTGTCGCCGGGCCATGCGGAGATACAGAGACACAAGAAAAGGGGGATCAGATACAAGACAGCGCACAAGAGAGGTCAGATGCAGCAGCTTCGGTTCCATGGGCGCTCATGTGCCGGACCGGCGCTCTTCGCGGCCGTCGAGCCAGCTGGTGCAGTTGACGCAGCGGAGCGACTGGGCTGGTCAGCAGGCGGAACAAGAAAAAAAAAAAAAAAAAGAAAAAAGACACGAGCGAGGAGAGGAGGGCGGCGGGTCACCTTTTCGCTGACGCGCTTGCGGCAGTATTTGCACTTGACCGTGTGCTTGATGATGGGGTCGTGCGAGAAGTACTGGTACATGCTGGCGAGGACGTAGAGCGAGACGCCGACGCCTAGAAAGTTGATGATGCGGTTGAGGAAGATGCTGCGTGCTGTGAGTGGAGATTGCCAAGCAGAGGGACGACAAAGAAGAATTGCTCACCCGTAGGCCATGACGACGGCGCCGTCGTCCTGGGCAATCTGCAGCGTGTTGTAGCCGTCCTCGGCCGCGTAGTTGGGCCCCGGCTGCAGCACGGCAAACTTCTCGTCCAGGTTCTTGTTGAGCGGCAGGATGACCGACAGCGGCGGCAGCAGGATGTCGCTGACAAACGAGTTGACAATGGCCGTGAACGAGGCCGCGATGATCAGGCCAAAGGCAATCTCCAGGATGTTGCCCTGCAGCGCAAAGTCCAGGAAGCCCTCCCAGACCCGCTTGACGGCCCGCTCGCCCACCTCCATGACGGTGTCGTCCTGCTCCAGGTCCCGCTCGTTGAGGAACGGGTTGGACGCGTTCGGGTCGTCGCGGAACGGCAGCAGCGACGGCGCAATGCCCGTCGGCGGGACCACCGGTCCCACCATGTCCATGTCGGCCGACGTCATCCTGGTCAAGCTTGCAGCGTGCGGGGGAGAGGGCGAGGAGGACGGGGAGTACGGGGAGGACGGGGAGGACGGGGAACAATGGCACGGGCGAGGAGAGAGGAGAGAGGAAAACAAGAGAGGGTCGAGGACTGGCGAACTGATATACATGTCCTTGTTCCTCTTATCCGCCCTCCTCGCCCCCCTCCTAAGCTGACACCGCTGCTGATCGGCCCCTGCAAGCTGCGCTCGGAGCCTGCCCAGATAAGGTTTCGTACGATACACCCACTTGGAGTGGTTGGCATGCACAGCTGAAGTTGAAGCTATTCCCATGACAGCTTTAGCGTTCCTAATGGGATTAGCGGCATCGCTTATCTATGCGGGGCATTGCACGTGATGGTCTGTAGCAAGACAGGTTTCAAGCAGCACAGGCGCACCAAAGAACGATACAGAGTAATAGTAAGGCCCAATAACGTACGACGGACGATGTTGGTACATCCACCCAGAAGCCAAAGCAGGATTTGGGTTGTGATCCAAGAGCTCCGTGCCCAATAGTGGACAGAGACTCCGTACATACTCCGCGAAGAAGTGTATTAAAGATACGCTTATAGGCAGCGCTAATCCAGATTCAAACTATGTAGTACTCCGTAGTGGGGGCTATCACTTTGAACCCACGAGAGACAGCACACAGCCTCACAACATCAGTTTCCACCTCAAACATGCCATATCATTGCAACCGTCAAAGATGATAGAAAACAGTAAGCAAGAGGCTAGCAAAATAGCATTATGGGAACCCCAGCTTTGATTGAAAAACAGAAAGCCAGCCATCAGATCAACCCATCAATCCCCCCTTCCTCGTCTCTCAGGCCTTTGGCTCAGCTGCAGCGGCTGCGTCGGCCGCGTCTGCCTTCTCCTTGGCGGCAGCTGCGGCGGCTGCGGCCCGCGCGTCCTGGTGCAGCCGGTACGTCCAGTAGACGGCAGCGAGGAAGTTGAAGACAAACGCAGCCCAGGTGAGGTTGCAGAACGCGGTGCCGCGGACGGCCTCCATGCCGATCGTGTCCTTGCCCAGCCGGTTGATGGAGTCGACGGTGGACCCGGCCGCGACGACGGCGACGACGGCAGCGATCAGCAGCGCCATGGCCGCGCCCGACGTGGTGCCGAGGCCGGTCAGCAGGGTCACGCGCGGCCGCGAGGTGAGCGTGACGAGGGCGACGACGGCCGTCAGCAGGCCGAGGCCGGCTGCCCCGGCACCCACGATATAAAATACGGCAATTGCCATGCCGATGGCCGGGATCCGGTTGAGCGCGGCCGCCAGGCTGCTGGAGGCGCCCAGAGCACGCAGGCCGCTGTCGCCGGTGAAGCCGGCCTGCAGCTCGCCGTCGAGGATGCCCGAGAGGTTCAGCTGCGGCATCGCAATCTGCGACGTGCAGTTGGTCACGTTGCGCCAGCTGTCGGGCGCCGTCACGTTGGGCGCGAAGCTGCCCTCGCACGAGTTCATCACGTGGAGCGTGTAGAACTCGCTGATGCCCAGCAGCACCGTCATCCGGTTGGCCGCCTCGGCGTACGTCAGCCCGGCGATCTCGTTCTCGGCCGCCGCCAGCGTCATCTCCCGTGCGCGCAGGGTCCCGTTGACGACGGCGTAGTCGCTGTCGCTGCTGCTGTCGTTTCGGGGCCGCTCGTGGCCCTCTGTCGGATCGCGCTTCTCTCGGAGCGCTCGTGAGGCCGCGGCCGTCGCGAGGTACAGCTGCGGGACGTAGTTGCGGCCGAGCACCGACGTGTTCAGCTGCGGCAGAAACGGTCAGCGTCGGGCAGTGTCAAGAAGGACGGGTTCTCACGTACCATGATGACCTGGTAGTCTTCCATGAAGCCGGGCGTGTTGCCTGCAAAGAGACCTAGAATAGTAATTATGAACCCAATGATGGACAAACCTATGGGGATGAGAGATATGAACCACATGGTCACGCGAAAGAGGGAACCTCCCTCTGTGGTTCGACGAGAAGAAGGCAATGCAGGAGTGTATTGTCAGCCGCACGTTGAATCCAGCGGAAGCCTTTTTGTCCGTAGAAACTCTGTTGTCAGTTTGATAGTAAACCGTCCACGATCTAGTATTGATTCGAAGAGGAGGAGAGGTAGAGTTATCCAGAAAGGCTCAAGAAGGTTATTTTCAGTCAAGATGTCAAAGGACAACAAGAATGAGGCAAGAAGATTGATATGGGAATCACTCAGAACAGTAGAGTAATGGTCAGGGTAAAGCTCAAAAGCAGCAGATTCCAAGGTCCGGTGGCAAGGTGGTATTTATGAATAACCAGTCAGTCTTTTCACATCAGGAAACCCGTCGCAGCGTAAATATGCTCCCGGATGGCAGGGCAATGACTACGCTGAGCTGACTGGAATGTTCCTGCCGCATTCCACGAGAAGCGCTCGGTCCTGATCGGCTCCCCCGTCGTCTCCCTTTGCAGCTTTCTCGGAAATGAATGATGCAGAAAAAAGGCCTTTTGTATTTGGCCCATCCCATGCTGGACCCAGCATTCATCGCTGGCCGGGACTTGAGGCGAGCAAACGAGGCTGCGAACCCGTCGTCTTGAGCGACGATCACGTGACCACCCAGCTCGCATCTTTTCCACATTCCAACTTCCACATTCCACAGCCCGGCCAGCACTCATGCAGGTCTGTCGCCCACAACCGTGATAAAGCGTCCCCGTCCGGCCCGTTGCCGCTGGATGTGGCGCTCAATCATCTGCACCTCGCTAGCCGCGTTCACCTGCCTGGCCACCTCGCCCGGCAAGTGCTCCGTCGAGGCCACGCCGCCGTACCCGTCACTATTCGCCCTGCCATAGCAGAGCACCAGCGTCGTCACCTTGCCCCAGTCGCCCACCCAGTCCACCGCGTCGTGGTCTGCTCGGTGCATCAGCGCCGGGATCCACGACGCACAGCCCGTCAGGTCCAGGTACTCGAGGCCGTACAGCGCCTTGCTCAGCTTCCGGACCACGAGGATGGCCTCGGCCCAGTCGTCGTCCAGCGAGTGGCTGTAGGGGCCGGTCCCGCCGTACTGAACGCGTCTCCCGCCCACGGGCGACACTACCGTGACAAACTTGGCATTGGGCGTCAGCGTCGGCTCGGGCCAGTAGGCCAGGCTCAGGTGCGTGAGCGTCGGAATGTGTGCTGCAAACGCCAGGAGCTGCCGCCAATTCACCTGAGACCTAGCGCTTCCGGGGTCCTGGGCGAGAGAGAGATGTGTCAGGTTCGGCAGTAGGGAACGGGGCAGCGATGTCTCGCCCGCCGTATCCCACGATTCATGCAGGCCCATGCTCGCCCTCCTCTTCGCAGCTGCAGAAGACCCACCGATGCCCGACGAGAACAAGAGGTCGCCTAGCTCCCTGAGCTGTATCGAGTGCCCGACCGACAGCGCAAGGTCGAGGTAGTGGATATCCTCATTTAGCAATGTCGGGCTCGGCAGAAAATCATCGCCCCAGTTGCCATCGCTGCCGTCAGCTTCAGCGTCATCGGATCGGTCTTGGGTGGGATCTGGCTGCGGCAACAGAAAAAGTGCCCTGAGGTCTGCCACCGTCACTCCCTTGCCGGTGTGCCCACGGGCGCTCAGACAGGACACAAGCGCAGCTTTCATCGCGCCGTGCAAGTATGGAAGGTAATACTGGTTGAAGTGCCTCTGGAAATCCCAGTCGCTGGCAATCTTGCGCACCACCATGCTAACAAGACTTTTGTGGCTCGGAGTTGAAATGCCAGGCATGCTGATGCCCCGGGGAGCATTGTGATTCTGGGTGTCTGGCTGTATTCTCCCGCTCTGTAGATGCCGTGGAGCATGTCGGGACTGCGAGAGCCACGATGGCGGAGGTGCCGGGCCTGCTGGAGCACGCCGACGGCCACCAGCTCCGCCAGCATTTCCTGCAGCTTGCATGCCAGCAGCAGCAATGCCGCCCCCATTAGCCTGGGCCGTTAGATCCGCCGCCGGCACACCTGGGAGAAGAATATGGGCAATCTCTGGCGGAACACTGGGGGCCACAACGGCATGGGCAGCTGGTGGTGCCAACCCATTGCCTGCAGAGCCAGTGCCACCACTTCCACTGCCATGGCCAGTCCCGGCAACACTTGGAGAAAGACTGGCCCTACGCAGAATTGCCAGCAGATCGTTCACGTTCCGGGTTTGAGGTTCGTCTACAGTACAGTCAATAAACAAGCAATATCAGCCAACACATGTGGTGCACAAAACTGGGCTAGAGAATCTGCAAGCCGGTGGCAAAAAGAAAGACAAAGGAGTTGAAGGGTCTGTGAGAGCACGAAAAGGGCAGATGGCCAGCAGCAGGGGGGTGGGAATAGGAAGCAAGGTGGGGAAGGGGAAGACGACGTATGAGGAAGACATATCGAGGGCTCATAAGAGTGGTAGCACGTCGAGGGAGGACAACGCCCAAAATGGCATAGATGTAAGTGAAAGGCCAGTTTTGCTGCAGTGATTGGACAGACCATGGTGGAGGTTACTCTGGAGGCCGGAGCTCTCCAAGGAGTGAGGCGCAGTCGTCTGCGGCTTTGAGTACTTGGCCCAGTGCCGTTTCTTGGGCATGATGGCAAGAGGCCTGCAGGGGAGAGGGGGGGTGTTGTGTTGCTGTTGCAACACGGCGAGGGGAGGGGGAAACGAAAGGGCAGACGGACTGCTGATGTGACAGAGACACACAGGAAGGAAAATAGGACGCTCGGAACAAGAGATGTGGCCGAAAGCAAGGAAGACAGAGAGGCGTACAAGCACTAGAAGGAAGCAACGGGTGGGATGGACGCAGAGAAGATGCAGTTGAGAGGAGGGGAGAGGGGGTGGGGAAGTGAGGAAAGGCCAGGACGAGGCGTCCAGCAGCGGAAGTGCCGGCTTTCCCTCGCTCGAGTCGGAGAGGACCTGCCCGCGGACCGGTCGCCTATGCTGTTGTTGTCGTGCTCGTGTCTGGTGTGGCCCCCAGACGAAAGTGTTGCTGTCTGCCTCTGCGAGAGGATGCAACAGCGCGTGCGTTTCTGTGCTTGCAGGAAGCTGTGCGCCCGTGCTGCTTCCTCTATTATGGGGCCCGTAAGATTGCCCTTGCTCCTTTCGTGTCTTTGTGCGATGCGTGTTTATATGATGCAGGCAGTCGTCGTCGCCTCTTGCTGTGATCAGCTTCGGGATGCCGGATTTCTTGCCTACTTTAGCGAGACGAATCAGCTGTCGGCGGCACTGCGTTCCTGCCGTTGGTAGGCCCGGACAGTGTATATCGAGAATCACACTGTGAGGGCCGCCACTACTGTACAGGTCTGCATGTCGAGTCATCAACACAATTACTCATGGAATGGGCCCATTCCAAGACTCATACTGCAATGGAAAGTCCCGCCTGTCTCTCGTTTCATCAGAGCAAGACATATTTACGTCAAAACGATTGTTAACGGCTTGTGACTATTACATGGATGCAGAGCCAGACAGAGCGGGCCAAGCCGACGAGAGCGAGTCGCAAGTAGATAGTTGTAAGACAAAAATTCATTGGCATAAGACGGCCACGGGGTCTCGGGGGGTTGGATTAGACAAATCCCCTCAATGAAAGATTGTCGGGGCGTGGGAGAAATAGGCACTTTACTCAGTGTAGAAGGCAAAGGCGAGTCGCTGGGGCTTCTTGCATCTAGACCCTTTCGATACGCTTCAATACTTCCAGTGTCAGCTCCGGATCCATGTTCTCTGGCCCCCCTACTACTACATATACACGACCGTGACCTCCTACTTTCCGTCTACAGCTCAATATAGAATCTGAATGCCGATGGGGGTGTGGGGGCAGTAGAAGGAAGGACCGAGAAAACGACTTGTTTCATCGTAAGATGCATGGACAGGGAGGGCAAAGCCTGCTAGACTGGACGGAGCACTGAGACATACCCAGGCAGAAGGAAATCAGAAAATGAAAACTGATCTCCCGATTCCTCCGATATCTTTCGGTTAGAAGCTCTTGTCCCGATGTGAATTGCGAGCCAGGAGACTGCATTACATGAGGAAATAAGAAGCCAGGGACTGCGTTTCCAATCAAAGGTCCAGATATGATGCTCAGATACGAGTACAAGAACAGCCGCAAGCACTAGGAAGGTCTCACCTACGGTGGGGATCTAGAAATAAACCATGAAAAACATACATGCTAGAGACGTCCAGGGGTCTCCTTTGAGCCCCTGGGAAGTATCAAAATTGCGCCATATGACCACAAATTCAAGGCTTGCAGGTACACAAATTTCGTGGATGAATGTTTTGATCTCTCGCCGAGGATACAGAGGCGCCCAATACGTTTGCCCTAGCTTATTCAAAAAAAAGGTCAGTTTCGCATCGAACAGACTACAGAATTTGCTCAATATATTTATAAGATACAGAAAGACAGACATAATTACTACTTGATACAATGAAACAGAGGCATTGTTGAGTCGTTACTTAGCATGTAGACATGTTCTTTCAAGCACATTGCATTGTCCGGTTGTTATTTTCTCTGGTAAACGGGTTTCAGCATAAAAATATTAGCAGGGTTAAAAAAGACGCTGCAAAACACGATACTGCAGAGCAGAATTCATGAGAATGTATGCCAGCTTCATTTTCAAGTCCAATGCCATAACGTGCCTGATACAAGAACCCTTCAGCCTCATCGCCGTCCTTCAAAACTCTACCTCTAGAAAGCCCCTTGTAACTGAAAACATATACAAAAATATACTTGACATACGGCATGACGGAAATTACAAGGGGTGCATATGAAAAACTAAAACGTAATCATAATGTTGTGTCCTGAAACCAAACGTGTCGGCTTCGGAGGAAAGACAGGACCACAGCTCCCATTCTTAGTATCTTGTCTATGGTCATAACGCCTAGGGTATTTTTTTTTTTTGGCAGATCTAGCCATAAGCTGCTTACTATGGCATCTTAAATCCTATGAAGAGGCTTGTTGCAAAAAAACTAGGGGGCCATTTGCATTTTGACTTCCTGGATACTTTCTTTGCTTTCGCATGACATATGTTTGCCGGAGCAGAAACTCATCGTAAAAATATCCCATTGATTTAAAACGCAGTCATTCTTCTGCATACTCTTTCTGTTTCTGATATTGAATTATGTACTGCTCTTTTATGTACATTTTATATATATTTTCATGCTGTGTCTGTATTGCGACGACGATCAATTTTAAAAACTGTAGTAGATGTCTGTCGTCTTGGTCCCGATTCGGAAATGGTTAGCGACAAATTTAGAAGCTTGGTGTTCATCAAGGTGTGACTGCTGACGAACATAGCGGTCATTGGTAGAAGGCCGATAATATGAGTTTTTCTTTGGACGGTTTGAGAATTAGAACAGTAGGCACGTCGAGCAATTACAGCTGCAAAGGCGATAATGTATCTTACGATAGCGGTAGCACAGCTAATTCGTGCCTGATAGAAACTATCTGTTATTGGCTCTGTTACTGAGATGCACAGCTCTTCAAGAAAAAAACACCAAGTGGAAATGCCCCTGGGGCGGACTGTCTATTGAATACCGATTTCCAGAATTTCTAGTGACTTTAGCTTGAGAAGATAAGACAACCAAGCAGAATATTAAACCCCATCATACAGATTCGATAGAACAAAGATCCTTGCCGGGGATGCTGTGTAGCAAGGGTGACTTTAAGTTTGGTTTCATACTAGCTAGGCAAGATGTACTCCTTGCAAGAATCTTATTGATCCACTATAAGTCGCTTGCCTCTATTTGAGAAGTCAAATTAGATATAGGGTTGTCATATTGAATCCAGATATCCGTACAGAGCTTACTGAAGATGTATTGTGCCTAGTAAGCTGTTTCATTACACACAACATACCGATAACGCTAGCATTTGGCACTGGTAGAATTTTTGGAAAGAAAATGCCGAAACAGCAAGGAAACTTCCGTAGACAAACAACCTGGCCTTCAGTAAGGAGGGGGGACTTACTTTCCCGAACTCAAGTCCGGTTTGCGCCTTTTTCTGCGATATTTTTGAAAAAGCAGCATAATTAGGACACGGGCCATTGGGCAAGGCGTAACAGCACATACTGCTTGTGGAGACTTTTTTTCCGTGGTGTCAGATCTTTTTCTTCCCCCGTCTTCGTGTTCGGTGTGAATGCGATGGTGGCCAATAGCTGTGGTCGTGTGATTGTTTTGGCCATTCTCTCGGGCACTCCGCTGCTTCATACTCCTGCACGTTCGAGAAGAAGAGCAGGCACTTTCCGTATTGCAAAGGACTTTGGTTGTGCTACCAGACAATTTCGATGCAACTCACACGGATATTGATTGTGCTTGATCCAAATGATCATACGTCTTTTTTCTAAAGATAGGAGGTTGAATCTTTCAGCTCCGTATGGGCTTTTGAGGCATGAGACCAAAGTAAGATGGTGGGAGGGGTTCTGTTTTTTTTGTTGGCTTGCCGCCGACAGAGGCTTGAATCATGCTCCGGAAGAGGGCGTAAATCCGAGGAAAACAGTGGGAAAGGGGGAAATGAAGTGAGCTGCACATTGACAGGTTCCTTGTCTGGTTGTTGTTTTTTAGTACCAATAATAAAGATACTTACAAGGTCCATGGGGGTACAAAATGAGACATTAGGACTCCGTCTCTTGTTTCTCCTTGGGCTGGCTCGGTAGCTACAGCAATAGGCAAACTGTGCAATGCAAGTGCTGTACGTATTTATGTGTCTTACGTGCTCTGCATGCCTTTGCTACAGGCAGGAAAATTTGCACAATTATCTTGATACTTGTGCCGTTTGAGACAGGACATATGAGGAAGGAGCATATTGAACATGAACGGCAGGAACGACAAACAGCCTAATACGGAGTACACAATTTTAGAACCGGCTCCTGAAGTTGTTCCAGACCGTTGACTGAAGCTTAGGCATTTCCTTTACTCTCTACGGAGTAGGAATTGTGCATATCAATTCTCACTGCCAGAATGTCACAACTTCCGGCTCAAACGATAGGTGCTTTGGCCTCCTACCTGCAGGCATGATCAATTTGTCCTGACTATGTACGGAGTATGAGCAGAAGACCCAGGCACACGTTCCTAATAGCGTTGTGTGAAGCAGGCGTGTCACAATAATTGTTGGTTGCCCGCCTGCAAATGAATAGAAATTGCTGCCAAGCGTGCAGACAGGGTGGATACAGTTTCCAGCATCACCGGGTCTTTAACTTGGTTCTTATGCAAGTCGAGTATAGATTCTTAGAATGCGGCCACCGGTTCTCTTCCGCATCATCCACCATGACAATGTTGCTTTTGCTGCGGCTCACCACACCCTCAGCCGGAATCAGTTTTATTTGGCGGACAGCTATGTGTATGCAGGCGGGTCACTTCATTCCGACAGGGCCATGCGCAAGTGCTGAGTATCGCTGTTGCGAGCCACCTGATATATTGCCGGCTATTCTTGTCAGTGCCGCGGAGTATCACGCATATGCACTTCCACAAGACTGGATACGAGGACGGAGAGCATGCATTGGGGCGGACAGAGCTGCAAACAGAGATACGAGAGTGCGGCTCGCCGACCCCCTCTTCTTCGCGACACCCGACAGGCCGCTGCTCTTTGGCCGTCTCATTCGGAAACGAAGAGGAAAGAAACCAGGCCCACAAAGGAAAAAAACAGCAAGGTTTGGGGCCCATAAAGCAATCGGCAGTCTGCGCGCGAAGACCGTCAAGCCGAGAATAGATTGGTCCGGGAGGAGATTGGATGCAATATACGACTGATACGAAGATTTGGGCAGAACGCCGTCAATAGTGGCCCGTGATGTGTGATTATATTTAGGCTTTGCATGTAGCGTAATTGCTTGTGTTGCATTACTACCCTTGTTGCGAGAAGCCGGGCGCAAACAGCCTCTACGCACTCCACAGGAACGAAGGGCCTTGACTGAGCTCGTTAAATTGGGTCTGCAAGTTCCATTCGTGTCCCACCCGTTACCCGTATTAAGGCATTTGCACTGGTCATGGCTGTACAACGCGAGGCCGCTTTTGACTCTGCCACAAGGGGACCAGGAACACGTATCGCAGACGAAGGACAAGTTCTTGACAGCTTCATGCCGTTAGTTGTTTTCTCCCCTGCTATGTGTTGGTGACCAGTCACATAGCACAAGATCTAGATACATCACAACGCCTTTTCCCCCTTGCTCTACCACCCTCCTTTCCTTAGGGATGGGATGGGTATCTGTGACCACTGGGAATGGGTGGCTTGTGGCAGAGTGGAGGTTGCGTGGCCTTTCGGCGTGGCGGCGGATATGGATGCAGCGGGTAGATCATATGTGGTAAGCGGACGAGCATGCGCTCGACTGCGGCCGCCACAGGGCAGCAATGCAGCAAGGTCAGCAGGGCCAAGCCGGAATCCAATAGTGTTACTGTCGTATTATACCGAACTCCCTGCAATCTACAAAACACATCCCACCACCACCCCTACAGAGGTGCGAGGGTCAGCGTGAAGACACAGCTTGTCTACATGTGGAGGAGGTGTCACGCCGGACGCATTCTCAACCTGTTGGGCCGCTGGAGTTCTGTGCCTTTGTCTATTCTTGTTCTTTCCAATAATGCTGTGCATCAGAAGGGGGTTCCTATCCAAATGGGGGCTCAGATCGATGGCATATGCATGTGTGTGAGACTGCTCGAATTTCTTCTCTTCAGGAATATCATATTTCGCATTTCGTAGAATTGGCGGCCCGATCCGACATAAGTCTGTCGCCTTCTTTGGCGAAGTGGGTAGGGGCCAAGGCATTCGAGAAAACATATACTGTTTGGTTATAGGGGTGATAACTGCAATCCCGTCTAGACAATCAGTTTCTTCTGCCACGTCACCGCCTGTCGGCTTCCCACGTCTAGTTCCCGACCCTCTTTCGCTTCGCCAATCATCGCATCCTAGGCGTTGGATTAGAGGGATCGATGACGAGTTTTCATAGTAATTTAAACAAGGGCACGGGGACACGGACGGTGGCAAATTGGCATCCATCTTGGCGCCTTGATTGATAGAACAGACGGCGACTGTCTTCATGACGAAGCGGACCAGGGTGAACCGGGCGGATGCAGCGAATGGTAGAAGCCGGCTCAGCCATACGGGAACTCACACAAACGACCTTGCAGGACCCCTTAACAGGGAGTGGTAATGCAGTAGCACTCTGGTACTCTGGCCCGACGAGCGGCCTCATCTTTGATAAGAAACAGAAGAATGCCTCCGGACAAGGGTGGGGGAACAAGACACAAAAACACGACATATCTTACATGGTGGTTGCGTGATTTCATTGTTGCACCGTTTGTGGATCCAGTCAGCCAGAACGACACAGGACGGACAGGCTGACAGGTGCGTCGTGCT
Source organism: Leptographium lundbergii (assembly GCA_001455505.1). Classification (NCBI taxonomy): domain Eukaryota; kingdom Fungi; phylum Ascomycota; class Sordariomycetes; order Ophiostomatales; family Ophiostomataceae; genus Leptographium; species Leptographium lundbergii. The sequence goes on from LDEF01000009.1 coordinate 143,194, forward strand.
CCTCTTGTACACAGACTACGCAAGCGCAAGGTCGTGATGGTATGTAGGAGATCTCATGAGGACCTGCCTTGTCTCTGCGATTCCCTGATCGGGAACTACGTCGCAGCAGAGCCATACTTGACGAGGGACGAAGGACAAGGAAGGAAATGCGCACAGCACAGCTTTGCACGTCATACGTGTCTAATCTCCCTCGCCCGCGCCTCTAGATTTCGTGCTACCTGGACAGCGGTTGCTGGCAAGAGCAGGAAACGGGCGAAAGAAGCCGTCTAGAAGGGCGCTGCAGAAAAGTGAGGCTAAGCTCTCTCGGGTATGGAGGCTTTTTATTGGCTCGGGACAGGCTGCTGCTAGTACCGGGTCATTGACGGGGGTGTGTCCGGCACTGAGAATGGGGTTAGAGCGCCAGTGATTGAAGAACGAGCTAGCGTCCCTAGTTGGCCCATCCAGGCTCGTCTTCCTCGCTAACAGTAGGCTAGGCATATCGTGAAAATCATCCATCGAGACCATACGTCCGTGGGGCCTTGTTGCACAAGGGGGGGTAAGCCAAAAAAAAAAAAAAAAAGAAAGGGAGTGGGGATGCTTTCTTATGAATAGAACGGGAGAAATAGGAACGAAGGAGTGAGGGGACACAAGTGTAGGCAAAATAAAGCCCCGAGCTCGCGGGCAGATGATGGGTTGTCCTGTCGGCGGCATTGTTGAAGAGAATTACGCCGAAGACGGGCGAATGCTTGGTAGAGGACGGGGACCAAGAGGAGAGTAGGAATGGGACAAGCACACAGAGACAAGAAGAAACAGGAAGGATGGCGACGTAACAGACTGATTGCGGCCGTTGGGTTCCATCACTGTCTCTCTTATTTTCCCTTTTGAGAACGGGCGAGAAAGACGGCTGGATCGGTCCGCAGACAAACAAAACATACTGCCGTCTCACCTCTCGAGCTTCGTCCACGATGGATACGGGTGATATGCTTCCTAGAAGCGGACGCTACCAAGCCCAAAGCCACAGAGACAAGCCATTTCAGCGTCGTGAAAATTCGGTTCGCCTAACGGCGATACTTCGTAGCGATTCACGGCGGCTTTTTGCTGGCGTAGCATCGGAGGCGAACTGGCTACGGCTCTGTCCATTGCATGAAGTCTGGGGGCGACAAGAGTGTCTACGAGGTAGAGGCTAGCATTGACATCCAAATGCTGCAAATGGCTGCAGCTGGTTGGCTGTGCAAGGAAAGGAAAAAAAGAAATCATTACTCGATTTAGATGCTACCAACTAACAAGGAATTTGGTGGGGGGAGACCATGTGCGAAAAGACGTGGAGAGTCGGGGACCTAATTTCTCACTCCTTCTCTGACTGTCTCTCTTTTCTCTGGCTGTTTGATGCAGGCGTCTTGGTCTAGCTCCTAATCCTCAATCCTCCATCCTCGTGGCTTACATGGAAATAATCGGCATCCCGGATTGGTCGAAGGGGGTTGCATCCAGAGAGAGAAAGGAGGGGTGGGGGCTGAGAATGAGGGAGGCATCATCTTCCGGCACTAGCTGCAGGTCTCCTAGCAATTTGCAGTTTTGGAAATCATTGTGCTGGTAAACAGCTATACACTATCCCGGAATCAAGCCATGTTGAGGTGTCCGTTTTACTGTCCCATAGGCCCAGTCGTGGCAAAGTACATGGCCTTGCCATTGTTGGGATTTACGTTGACCATTTTCCAAATTCGTAAATTGGTTCTATACGTCGTTGTCGTTGAAGGACAAACCGAATCTCGTAAGATGGTTTTACTGCCCCCCATCGATCACGTATTATTATTGTTATTATTATTTTTGCTGCAGATTACTTCCCATAAGCCCTGGTTTTGTGTTTCTCGTATTCAATGAATAATCTGCAGCCTTCCGCTGGGCTTTGACCCGTATGCCAATTTATTTGCGAGGTATGGAAACCTATTTGATTCTCTGGATCATTCTACGCCTTCGCCATGTAGCAAACCAGGGCACCCACTCGCCTATACACTGAAGAGGTAGTATGTACATGAAGACAAAATTAACCAATGTGGAGCTGGTGATTAATATGGCTGACAATCTGGGCAGTTGGCGTACACGCTTCTCAAAAGAAACATATCGCAGATAGTAGAGCGCCACCAAACACGTACCAGATTCCGGCACTGAGAAGTAGAGGCCTATAATTCTAGAATCAAGGTGTCACTGGCCTTGTGTGGAATATGTAATAACTACAATACGGCTCGGTGGGCTGATTTTGTGTGAATGACGTGCTTCGATGTTCAGGTCTATTTTGCTTTGACTCCTGCCACTTTGGAACTGAATGCCGTCCCTCAAAGTAATAAAATACAGAGTACGAAGAACAATTAATTCGTATTCCGTATAATACACAAGAGCCTTGGAGGTACTGCGTACGCGCTCCCGCTAATTGACCGGAAAGAAAAAGCCGTGTCCGGCCGTCTTCCGTAAATGAAAGAATGATTTGAAAAGAGTAGGGGTGAGGATAGCATGCAAATGTAAGACAGTATCTGAAATAGAGACTGAAGCAGGCATTTGCAGGGATGAGATCAGACCAGGAGGCAAAATGTATTGCGAACGGATTTGGACCGGGGTCGGCTTCGCTTTCCATCGCAGACATGATATTCTCGTTACTTTTTGAGAAGTACGGGAACACCACTTGGGAGCAAAAAGATCGAGAATACTGTCGACAGTGTCATGAATAGACAGGCCTGGATTTAGCTTATGCTGTTTCCACGGCCATGTCGATACTTTGTCACTAAGCCAAACGGAAGGAAGGTCCAATGTCAAATTTCACACGGTACACTTTACACGCTGCAGCTTCGTTACAACTGTCGTCGAATGAGCCTGTCGTATGCCAGACTACGCAGAGCTTAAAAGCCATAGATTGCAAATAGTTTGCCACTCATCTCCTCTCCAGCACAAATCTGTTTGTCAAATCGCTCCACTATACCTGCCAAGCGCCCCAAAACACAAACAAAACTATAGCTGCGCCGTCGCCTGATTCCAGCACAATCCTCCCTTATCCGACAGTACGTCGCAAAGCTCATCCTCCTTGGTCCGTCGCTATCTGCCCGAGTCCCTTCAGTGTCTCTCGCTACACCAACAACTGCCCGGTACAGCCCTGGAGACGCCTATCCAAAGCCGTATCCCGCGGCCCTTAACGTCCAGGTCAGTACTACCCGTCTTTTTTCTTGGGCCGCCCTAGAAAGCTAGTCTTTGTGTATCCTTCGTTCCCTCAAACCCACACCCCCCCCCTTACCCCCATCTACACCGTCTGTTTTCTATACTTCGCTCCTCTCCCAATTAAGAAATCCGTGGTGGCGCTCGTTTCTGTCCCTCATGCTCAAGGTATATAGACGGGACGCCTCTCTCCCTACTTCTGCCCTCTTTCCTCTCCTTTTCTTTCTGTCACCATCATTCTTCATTTTCTCAACATCTTTTCTCTACTATCTGCTTCTTTCAACTCGTTATCATCTGGGGGCTCTGTTTATGCGTGTGGCCTGGATCCAGCACTGACCAGAGAGCCATACTGCAGAAAAGCGGGTTACAAGGAGAGAGGATATAGACTCGCCTGCTGCCGGACCGAAATCTATCGTCTCCCGGTTCTTGACCTTGTTTCTCTTCCCTAGCAGAGATACGGTCGAGAGTATCATAACATAGCCAAGCCAGGAAGAAGCACCCGGAGCAAGGAGCTCTAATATTCGGCACAACTCCTTCACTGTTCGGCCGAATTTGGAGAACAACGTAAGTCTAGTGCCCACCCATTCATCTCACTTCAATGGAAAGTGCGCCTTATTTGTTCCTTCCTATTTGGTACAGCTCATCTTCTTCCTCGTGACACTTCATTCCATTGTCCTCCTTGTTACATTTCGTCCCCCCTCCCCTGCAAGTCATTACATGCCCGACTCCGTTTCCCTTCACAATTCACAAAGGCCCGAAAGAAGCAGTGGGTCAGCCTTTCTCAAACGAGGTACAGACGTCTTGCTGTTCAAGCATCTAGAGCTCTTTCTCCTCCGCAACACGACGTCTGTATTTTCACACGTCCGGTGATCCCGATTTTAGACCGGGCAAGCCAAAATTCGACCTTCAGACGCAGGTACCTTTCATTATTCCCGCTGTGATAAGCATCGAGAACAAAACACCCGCCCGCTTCAGTTGAACACATCGATATATTGTGGATAACGACAAGTGTCTAGCCGCAATTGAGAGTACAAGAAAAACGCAGCATAAACGAAGCAAGCATTATACACCATCACCTCCTGTGTGTACAAACGTTCATGTGTGCTTGCTTCTTCTCGTGCGGTGGCTGCACTAATACTGCTGAAGCTGCCTCGTCATGACTGGTGCCGACTCGAGGCCCTTGCTAAATTTCGTCGAGGATTGACACGGCCTGAAAAGAGGCAGCAGCTACCCTTTCACTAAAGACACTTGCGTTCACCTCTCTGTCTCGCCCGTTATATCCCTCGCGACAATGCACATGGGGACAAATCGTCTTCTTTCCACAGTCGAGAGCAAATTTCGCGTACAAAAGTACTGCTTTAAACGCGTTGACTTCACTAAACCAGGTTCCTTTTGTCGCGACCGGGTGGTCTTTCCACCATTAACATACTAGTTGCTGACGCAAGTTGAGACGGGGTTGAGCAGGTTTCCTGACAATCGAGTCGTGATATATCATAAGCACCTCTAAACTGGACGCCAGAAAAAGAGGGATCACTGGCGAGGAGAAGCTAATAAGCACAATAAACCGACCTGGAAGAACGAGGCGCAGCAAGCAACAGGAACGGAGAGAACGCAAGATACGCAAAGAAAGCACAAAAAAAGACAAAGTAAGAGTGGTTTCATTTCAGGTGCTCACGCCGAAGGTTCTCTGCGACAGCCAGTCGTGGTTTTTGTGTCCCGAAACGGAAGAGCCAACCACAGATAACCTCGCATAACCTCACTTAACCTCAGGTCAACAAACCTTAGCATTCTGCAGAAGAGGTAACTCTTTCGCCAATTGCCCAATATCCAAAAATTCAGCGAGGATTCACCTAACAACCCCGACTCTACAGACCTGCGGAAGTCAGACGGCGCATTTATCCAAGTCGCTGTCTTTGAATGGCAAGAAAGCGAAATTCATCGAAGCCATTATAGCGGATGCAGGCTGTGTTAGACTGACCCAAATAGCCACAAAGTCGACCGACCCACAACAACAACACAAACAGGCCCAACCAGCCAGCCCAACCGCCACAACAACCTCACAGCCGAGCTAGCCAGATAGCACAAACATCCATATGAATCAACAACTTCCGAAGGTATCTTATGCTGACTACCCCCCGCAACACAACCCAAAGCCAACCCGTTGTGGCACCTCCCCTCTTTGCCTTCCCCCACAGCCTTCTACCATCGTGAATTTTCTATAATAGCTCGCGTATTCTTTCTGCCTTGCCCGTACAATTCCCATTGCTTCACTGAACCCCTCCGCTTCGCTTGAACAACCCCCCCTCCCCACCCACATCGTCTCTCGGTTTCCGCTACAGGTCCGGTTTCCTTCAATTCACGATTTGGTTTTTTTTTCGGGTTCCACTTTTTCGCAAGTTTCACTCTTTGTTCAATCCAACACGCCACTACACATCACCGATGCGGCGGGCACCGGAAAATAGCTCGCAGCAACCAGACTCTAGGCTGGAGCCAGACACGCGACTTAATTGATTTCAGTCGCTTAAGAAAGCTAAGTCCGCCCGTATCTGACGGGAGGAGAGAGTGGGGTGGAAAGGCTACTGTGTTGTGGATCCAAGCACAGAGACTGGAAGGTTTCACAGGTGAGTCGCGAACCTAAGATCTTCAAGCCCTCAACCCTTTTTACCCGGCTCTTGTCCGTTTTGTTTGTTTTTTATTTGACTTTCTTTTACGCGGCCTCCCTTCGTTTCAAGATGCTGCCCCAACTCTACGTGCGTTCTTCTCTAAAATAAAGCTTGCCCGTTCACTTCTGGAGCCATGCAATCAGTCCCTTCAACTTTTTTTGGTGTTGTCTCGGCCCAAGTCCAAGTCTTCGGAAATGCTCGCTGTGTGGACCTCGCCCCACTCAGTGGCGTTCTTGTTGATCAGAGAAACAATTGCAATAAAGTTGTCAGGTGTTGATAGCCTTGTGCTCACAGAGGGGGCTGTTCAATCGGATCGTGATCATGTCAGAAAGAATACCCGCCCTTTTTCACGGTACTACTTCATTTCCTCCGGTCAGTGGTGCGTTTTCATGGCAGCTTTGCTGTTTATGTCCGGTGCTGGGATGATCAAAGTTCGATCGTGGTTGTGGAAGTCCGTTACCAACGATCTGCGGAAAATGATGCATCGGCTTGAAAAGAGGCATGGCTTCTGTGTGGGTATTCGCCTGTGTGACATGCCACGCATGCTCTGATGTCCATCTGCCAGCTGTCTGCCATGCATATATTTCACCCAGCACTAGTGCAGAGGGATGTATCACCTTTGTGCCTGGGCGTATCCCCATGTACCTTTTTACAGCACATCTCGGTCTCGGGCCACCCCTTATGTGACCCGTGATAGTCTAACCCCCCCTCCTCGAACAGTGTTCGGGATTTGACAGGGGCTTTGTTTTTTTTTCGTCCGTTTCGTTCCTTTTTCCACGTTTTCCTTTCACTTTTCTTTTTCGTGATGCCCAAATCGGAAGAGGCCCACCTGTTTTACCCTCGTATGTCGCTAATACGCGCCTCGACGTTTTGTCTGGACGAGTTCTCCTCTATGCGGACTTTTCCCCATGCTGTATCCTACAGTCTGTCATTCGTCTTTCCTTTAAATAAGAGATCACCCTGCAGCAAGTTGTGGTAGTCGCTAACAAGTTTTTTTTTTCTTCTAGCACGCTTTGCAGTATTGTCGCCTTTCACTTGAACTCTCTCCTCGATATACTGGCAACCTGATTACAACACCGCCATCGACATCAGGCCTACCACATTGATCTTCCTTTCCCTGCACATCGCAAAGCAAAAAAGCCTACCTTCTCATGCACCTTTTTACGTGCTACATTTAACCCATTTGCCTATTTTCTTGTCGCCTCCGAGCCACTACTTTTTCGCGGCCTTGCATTGATACATACTATTATTTAAGCGTGTAGAACGTCTGATATTAACTAAGAGGGTAAGTCAAAACTGATGATCATTTTCAATTTAGCAGGACTTTGAGCAGTCGCCCTCCTGCGCTGGGCTTGACTACCTCGATATTCCAAACCATTCTGATATGCGGTACGTTTGTTTATTGGTTCCTCAGAAACCTGCTCTACCCTGCAAGCGCTGCCCAGTTCTAAACTCTGTTTTTACACTTAACAACTGCCCTACAATATGCCTATGACTACAATGCCATATACCTACTCAATCTCTACCGAACCACGCTACTTTGTCATTTCCTACACCTTTCTCACCACCGACCTCAATTCGGTCTTCTTTCCTATCCTACGCTCTAAGACTATGTTCTACCTGAGAAAAAAAAATTGCAAGGCCTTGCAAAGACGGATGTCCGAATAGAAAGCCGGTATCTGAAATGCTCATAAAGAAGCCGGCAAGCGAAAAGAAAAGCAGGAAAGCAGAAAAAGAAAAAAGGAACCAAGTTCCGCCTTGACTCCTGCCCAAAAATCTTAAGATGTCCGACACAAATGGCCTTCCCCTCTTCCCCCATTCTTCTCGCCCCTCCCTTATTTTTGGTTAAATCTTGTTCCCGCCACTCCCCTTTTCGTGCCTGCATTTTTATTGTTACCATTCAAACCGGCGGAAGGTGGCTATCGTGGTGTTATCCGGGTGCTACGTGAATTTCGTTCCTGTAGGCCATTACTACCCGTCGATGTTGTGTTCCAGTGGCGTTTGTGCCCAACAGTTCAATATTTTCCTAGCCCCCCACCGGTTATGTGTTACAGCCTTTTCGTTTCGTCCTACATATGTCAGGTTGCACCCTCGCCCGTGTTTCCTGTATACGGCATTAGCGACGTCTGTTTCCAGTGCATGAACTTGCAGCAGACTAACGGGCTGTCCGGCGGAACTTGTCCTTTACTGATGTATATTTCAGATATAGCCACGAGTCCACCACATCGCCTTTGAATCTCGAAGGTCCGGCACAGACCTCGTCTGTTCTAAACCTATATTCTTCTGGCCAGCCCCCAGTCTTTAGCCAGCCGACTAGCTATCAGTCTGAAAGCAACGGTTCTTTCTACCCTCCTTCATCGCACATTTTTTCTGGCTTGGACGTGCGGCGATTAGGTCCTACGTACGTCGCTTTTTCGGTTTCAATCAGATTCTCACGCAGTCGCATACACCCGAGCTTGCCTTATCATCCCACGGCCTCTCCTCTTACCTCTTGTTAATTATTGCTTGTCTCTCACACGATTTGATTATAGGAGCAACGGCACTTCTTCTGGCATGGCCCAAGGCCATCGTGTCCAGTTACCGAATCCAGGATCTCAGGTGACAACACGAGAACTGTACTCGACAGCCACACCTTCCTTTAGGCGATCTGGCGAGCACCCGACTCGGTCGCCCCCCTTCCCAAGCAGTCTTCGACGCAATCCCTTGTCGCCTACACCGAGTCCCAACCAGACATATACTGCACCGTTCAAAATGGAGTCTAATGCATTTGGGTCAAAGTCCCTGCAGAGCGTTCCGCCGCTGGCGGAAACCACAACTTTTGGCACCCTTCACTACGCAGATGGTCCAGGTGCTGGCAATCCAGTGAAACTGGAGATCAACGGCACCATTGACAAAGGATTCTTTTTGGCGGACAATGAGTGGACCTGCTACCGGCGAAACTATTTCTCGTGCATCTGCTCCTTCAGTTTGTCACCACACTATCCTTCCGCGGCTATGACTTTCGTCGAGAATGGAACAGGGAGGACCCACAATGTGCACGGATTTGCAATGAGCATTTCTGCGATTGTGTCTGACAATGAGAACCATATCATCGAGCTTGTTCAGCACACGCCGAAGCGCGACAAGGGCCCGACGGCTCGTCCCGACAAGACTCGGCTGAAGGCAAAACCACTGCAAGCATCTCACCACAACATGAGCCTGTATGGCAATGACTCTGGATTGCCGATGGCAAATCGATACGACCACGGCTACGGACCACCGCAGGCTGCGTACCCAACTGAGCACACATATGAGAGGATCCAGTTCAAGCAAGCTACGGCAAACAACGGGAAGCGCAGAGCTGCCCAGCAATACTACCACCTCCTAGTCGAGCTGTGGGCTGATGTTGGTGCTGTCGCGGGGAGCGGGATGGACCCATTCATTAGGGTTGCCCACCGAAAGTCAGCGAAGATGATTGTTCGCGGTCGCTCACCTGGCCACTACCAGTCTGAGAGGAGAGGGAGCACCAGCAGTGGTCCAGGTGGCTCAGCTGGTAGCCTTGGGTATGGGGGATCGCAAGCAATGGGATCTGACTTTGGATCTTCTGGCTCTGCCATCCTTCCAGGAGGGTACGGCAGCGCGTACGACCCACGCTCCTCCAGCCACTACGGGGGAGGCGCCCGGCACCATCACCAAACGAGCCAGCACCACCATCAACACGAGATGGAACTGGATCACCAAGTGATGTCTACAGACGAAGTCAAGGCCATAACCGAGACCAAGGAGTATCAGTATTACCCAGCTCCTATCTGTAACAACACGCATGATCCCCGCCAACCGGTCGAGCTGTTTTCCCATTCGAATCATCGCAATGAAAGCGATCAGGTACTCCCGCAAACAAGTACAGGTCCTTCTGATATGTTGGCGAAGGTGAAGCAAGATCCAGGGGCTCACGATGGAGGGCACATGTTTTATGCCGGAAGCTCTTTTTACGCCAACCGATGCAGCCGTTACGAGGGGAAACCGACGTCGAGTGGATATTATCCGGGCTCAATCGTCCCCGCGTCAAGCATTAGCATGTCCTGATGATTTAGCTGTGCTGACATATGTTACCGATACAACGTATGCTTCGAAGTGATGCCGGATTTATTTGGCATCAGGACCTCTACTGGAATTGCTGGACTCATACACAGAAACATGCATCTTTCTACTTGAGGTGTGGCTACTCCATCTATAGCGCTGTTTATGATGATGCTGCGATACATGACTGGACGAGAGGGATGACCTGGATGATCAGATATCAAGCAAAATACGGAATGACAAAGCAAATAGGAAGCCTGGCAGTGGCAAGAGGGAAACTTCCCAGAAAAGGCCTAGCTCCTGTTTACAGACGACTTTTCGGCATCCAGTTTAGCTAGGACAACAAGGGTTGCGAAGCAGACATGCAGCTGAGACTCTTCGTGGGAACCTGTGCCCCACTACGGACTACAACAAGCAAGAATCTGCACGCCAGAAGTCTGTCAGCATATTACGGGAACTATTGCTTTTGTGGGGGTGGGGAGCTTGGACTCGCACGAGTAGGAGCTGGAGGACGAATTGAAGTGAAGTGGAGGGGGGACAATGGGAAATTGGCTTAGGGTTCCGGAAATATGGCATTTTAAGGGCTTGGATACCCAGGCGCATCCTGGTGTTTTTTTTTGTCATTTTTCCTATTTGTTTTCTCTTTCCTATTCCCCCTGTTTTTGTGCTCTGAAGTTGAAAGGATGGGCCCTGTGGCAACTGAAGTGGCAACTTCCCCTCGCCTCTTCTTCCTTGATGGATGTGCTATCAGGTCTGCTGTCGATGCTGACTCGACATCATTTGTGGAAAGTTGACCGGGAGAAGAACAAGTGGCAGATGGGGCCATGTCTTGCTTGTGTGTCTATTTCTACCCTATTACGTTCTTGATGGGCCCCGATCTCTGACCGGAACCCTCATTCTCAGTCATTGTCATTCCATTGGCTGTTACTATTTTACTGCATTTCAATACAAATCCGATCTCCGATATGGCTGCTCTTTTGTTGAGAGGACTATTTTCGGGTGGCTGAGCAGGATAGAGGGAGGGAAGCCTGTTTCCAGAAAAGGCAGGAGCAGCCAAATGCACGTAAGCATGCCAGCTTGCCAGCTTCAGCCTCGTTTCCCCCCCTTTTTTTTTTTTTTTTTTTAACTGCTCTCCAGTCTTCCTCCCAGTCATTATTATCGTGTCTTGCCACAACTTCACCCACCTCAGCCAACAAGTCAGACATGCATTCGGTAGGACCACCGAATCATTCAATACTAGTCGTTCCCAACGGACATCCGCATTATCGTAGGTCTGCATCGGAAGACGTGTTCTGATTTCAAAACGGTCCAGGGAATAAATAGTAAGGAAGCCTCTCTTCACCGCCCATTTATTACAGTTCAGCAAATATAGACACACGAGTATTCACATCGATCATGCGGCAGCTGGCCCCCACGTTCCGTCATCCCTGCTCCCAACCACACTAACGGAATTCCCCGAATGATCTGCCGCCATTCCTTCCATGGCGGCCGTTTTCTTAGAGTGGGGCGCACGGAGTCAGACCTCGTGGAGAGAAAAGAGATTAGGATCTGTTGTTTCCAAAAGCCGTTATGCAATAGTTCTAAAAAGCTGCAGCCACCCGACCCAGTCCGGAAGATAGATACACACGGAAACACACCACCGTAATAACAAAAACAAACGAGACCACGAAGCCCGTCTCTCGACGATCACCCTGACACAGCTTAGTCGGAGTCCATGTCAAAATCGTCGCTTTCATCGGGGGCCTCAAACACCATTGAATCATCCTCGTCGTCATCGATGTACACGGGTTTCTTCTTTGTCGCAGCAGTAGCGCGTGCCGGCCGGGCTACCTTCGCCGTAGTGGCTGCCTTGGACACCTTGGGCGCGGTGGCTGCCTTGGCTGTAGCAGGTGCCTTTGTTGTGGTGGCTGCTTTGGTTGCCTTGGCCTTGGGTGCTGGCCTCTTTCGAACCACAACGTCGTCATCGTCATCGTCGTCGTCGCTGAGGAAGAGCGCCGCCTTGGCCTTTGCCATCTTCGTAGCGTATGCCTTGGCAGCCGGAGACAGTCCCGACTTGGCGTCTTCTATCTCCTTCTTTTCGCTGCCGGCCTTGTTCTTGGCACCTGCTGGCCGGCCACGACCCTTCTTGGCCAGGGTCGGAACAACGTTCAACGGGGCGTTTGCTGTCGCTGGTTTTCCTGCCGCAGTTCGGACGTCGTCGTCGTCGTCGGACAGCAGCTCATCAACCTCGTCTGCTTTGGTCGACTTGCGTGGAGACGAGAGAGCGAGAGCCTCATAGTTGGTGTCGTCGTGGCTGTCAAAATCAAACGTCTTTGACGAGGACTTTGGCCGTGTCATCTTCGGAAGCGTGGAGCTGACTCCGCTAATGCTGCTGTCGCCGGTTTCCGGACGTGACATTGCAAACAGGCTAAGCCGGCCACCACTGGACGATCCAGGCGGCTGTTGCTGTTGCTGGCCGATGCCCTTGACCATGGCCCCAACATCGCCCAACATCTCCTCGTCATCATCCTCCAGTTCCGAGTCCGAGTCGATGGTCCACTTCTTCGCCTTTGTGGCTGCTGCACGTTTTGTCCGCCCGCCGCCTGCAATATCGCTCTTCATTGTTGCCGTCGGCAGCTCCAAGTCCACGCCATCCTTGTCGTCCTCGTCGTCCTTGATAGCCGCCATGACCGACTTCTTTGACCGTGGCTTCGCCAATGCCGCAAAATCGTCGTCCGAGAAGTCGTCCTCGGCGCCATCGACACTCATCTTCTGGCTGGCTGGTTTGGCCTTGGGCTTGGCAGAAAACATTTCGGCAAAGCGTTCCGATGTCTTCTCCACAGGCTTCGGCGCGGTCACTGCCTTCATCGCCGCGACCTTTGGAGCACGTGCTGGCTTTTTGTCCATGTACTCGTCGTCGGCACGCGCTTTGCGGCTGCGTCCAGCACCGATCTTCTTGGACGTGCGACGGCCCATGCGGCGAATCGTAGTCTGAATTTCGGAATCCAGCTGCAGCTGGTTCTCCCATTCGACAATGAACTCGTCCAGATCAAAACACCACAGGTCCTTCTCACTCTTCGCATCGAGTTCGTCGTATTGCGCCTTCTTCGCATCGATCTGCTTCTTCAATCTGTCCAGGCGCTCCTGGGTGAAAGACCAGATGGGCATCTACAAAGTCAGCTTCCGAGTCTGGCAAAAACGTCTCGCACATATGCATACCGAAAGAAGATAGTCGTAGTCGCGGGCTGTTCCACCATCGATATCGTCTTCGTCCTCGTTGTCGTCGTCGTCTTTGGTCTTGGCCTTCTTCGGGTCACTGGACTCCTTCGGGAAGGCTTCGTAGTCGCGCTTGCGGAGTTCCTCCACAACCACGTCCTTCTTCTTCTTCGACACCACGAGCTTTCCGTCCATGATCTCCTGCACAAAGCGATACTGGTTGTTGAGTTTGCGGAATTCAGTGTGGTACACGCCGAGCCAGTGTTTCTGTCAATGTCAGCACATGTCCCAGGCCATCTCAGCAAACAGAACGGTGAATCGCCGAAAAGCTTACCTTGCGTAGGCCATACATGTTCAGCCGGTAGTTGTAGAACTCCTCCAGGATGTCTTCGACTTTCTCGTATCTGCGAATCTGGCCATTGATATCGAAAGCCACCAGGTTTGTTGTGCCGACCGTCTTGCTAAGCTTGAAACGATCAATCAAGCCCTCGTCCACGGCTGCCTGCACATGCTTGTCTTCCATCTGGATGACAAAGTGCACGTTCCGATGGTCGTTGAACTCCTTGTAGTCCTTGATCCACGACGGTGATTTCTCGGCACGGATCACCTCCTCCAGCTTGGCCTTGAAATCGTCGGTCCACATGCGCACTGGAAGTTCGGACACTACAATCTCGTTGGGGTTCCTGTCGTCTTGATAAATAGTACCGTTGAACCGATACCTCCCCGGCACATTGTCCGGTTCGGGTGTTCCTTTCCAGCCGCGGAACCAGGGAATCATCGTCTCAAAGGGCAATTCTTCGTTTTCGCGGCCAGCAAATCGGCCCATCCGCCGCTTCAGATTGTTGACAATGTCGACAGGATTGTAATTGGGAATGGACGTGCTCCAACCGGTGCCGATACCATCGGCACCATTGACCAGAACCATCGGCACAATGGGGGCGTAGTTCTTCGGCTCGATAACGCTGCCCTCGTCAATGTTGTTCTCGAGCACAGGCTCGTCCAGAGGATTGAACACACGGCGAGCAAAGGGCGACAGACGGGTGAAAATGTATCGAGCACTAGCAGCGTCGGAGCCACCGGAAAGACGAGAACCAAAGTTACCGCTGGGTTCCAGACAGTTGATGTTGTTGGAGCCGACAAAGTTCTGTGCCAGGCCGACAATGGTCTGGTGCAGCGACGCATCACCGTGGTGGTAAGCAGCCAGTTTGGATACAGAGCCGGCCAACTCAAACACCTTCTGGTCCTTGACAATGTTCTTCTTCAGGCACGTGTAGATGACCTTGCGCTGACCGGGCTTGAGTCCGTCGACGACAGACGGGATTGAGCGCATGTTATCAGCCATACTGAACAGGATCAGCTCCTTGTTGACGAAGTCCGAGTACGTGATGCTCTTTGTCGACTGGTCCAGGAATGTGCCCGGAATGAAGTTGCCCAGCCATTCTTTGCGAGCATCGGCCTTTTTCTTGGAAAAGGCCAGGTCAAACAGCTGGGCCTCGTCGACCTGCATGGTCTCAAACTCCTTCAAGTGGGCGTCCAGATTCGTAAAGTACACTTGAGCATCCTCGTTGGAACTGGAACCCAGACCCTTGAGGTACTTGTGCTCCCATCGCTTGACTTCTGATTGGTGTTCGTCCTTCCACTCTTCGTACTCTGGGATGGTGTAGAACGCCTTGGACTTGGTCGGCTTCTTCGGGTTGGGGCCCTGCCAGACCTTCACCACTGGGGTGATAAATTCCTGGAAAAACTCGGGGATCAACAGCAGGGATGGGAACTGGACCTGCAGGAAGTTGATGAGAAGACCCTTGATATGACTACCGTCGTGATCTTGATCCGCCATGATCATCAGATGTCCGTAACGCAGGCTCTTGGTGTCGGTATACACCTGCTTGTGCTTCAGGCCGAGGAACTGCTTGATGTTTTGAATCTCCTTGTTCTTGGTGATCTGGTCGATGGACGCATCGCGCACGTTCAAAAGTTTACCACGCAGAGGGAAGACACCGATACGGTCAGGATCTAGAACGGCACGACCGGCAATGGCTAAGCCACGGGCGGAATCACCCTCTGTCAGGATCAGAGTGCACTCGTGGCCATGCTTGGTTCCGGCCAAGTTAGCATCGACGAGCTTGTCGTTGCTGATGCGGGAGCGTCTGTTTCCATCGCTCTTGGACATCATCTTGTCGGCCTTCTTCTCGGCAAAGTGGATGATGTTGTTAATGGCGTCCGTGGAGCGGATCTTCTTGATAAAGGCGTCTGTCAGAACGCACTTGGTACCAAAAGCGCTGACTTTGGTCGTCATCTGCTCTTTTGTCTGGCCGGTGAAGGCTGGGTTGTCGATGAAGCAGTTGACGAAGATGAAGATGTGGTTACGGATGTGGTTCAGCTTCAGCGAATGACCCTTCTTGCGCTTGTTGAGGTCGGTCAACAGGGCATTGCAGATCTGGTCGGCAATGTAGTTGACGTGTGTGCCTCCCGACGTGGTGGCAATCGAGTTGACAAACGAGACCTGCTGGAAGGTGCCATCGGACACGGTAAAGCCGATCTGCCAACGCTTGTGGGCTTTGGGATCTTCAAACTGCACGGTGGCGGTAGGGGGCAGCTCTTCGCCAGTGACCTCTTCGTCGCGCTCCTTGGCAATGGCCTTTGCGTACATGTCGCAGTACTTCTTGAAGCCGACCTTGAGGTACTCGCCGTTCAAGAAGACCTTGACGCCATCGACAACGCCGGCCATATCGTAGATACGACGGTACATGAGGGCCTCGAGGTCGTCGTCGATGCCGTTTGGCATGCTGAAGCGCTTAAAGTCGGGCTTGAAGGTCACACGGACAAAGTCGGAGGATTTGTTGGCCGTGATCTTGGCCTTGTCCATGATAGACATGTTGTTGTGCCATGTCTGCTTGTAGCGCTTTCCGCTGGCCGAGTCCTGGCACTCGACTGTGAACTCAGTCGAAAAGACGTTACACAGCTTCGCACCGTAACCGTTTCGGCCACCAACGGTTCTCTTCTCGTTGTCGTCGTAGTTGGAACCGGTGAGGAGGTGGCCGAACAGTAGCTCCGGAATGTACACCTTTTCTTTCTGCAAGAGGGAACGAGCATGTGAGCGGCCAGAAAAAGACGAGTATCTCGATCGTGGTTCGGTTTGGAGCTTACCTGGTGCATCTCAATGGCGATACCTTTGCCGTTATTCTCGACGCTGATCTCGCCGGCGGCCCGATCGACCGTGACCTTGAGCATGGTCATGCTAGAGTCGCGCTGCTTGTTGTCGGCCGCGTTGACCAGGATCTCGTCAAAGATCTTGTACAGACCAGGCACAAACGAAATTGCCCGCTTCTCCATCTGGCCGGTGGCCTTGTTGTATACCCACATCAGCTGCTCGGCGTGTTCGACAGAGCCAATGTATGTGTCGGGGCGCTTGATGATGTGCTCGAGCTGTGTTAATTTCTGGTACATCTCGGATGCGGTCTTGCTGGACCCGGCAGCCTGCGAGGCCGGCTCGTCGTCGACGCCGTCGAGCTGGGTCATGCTGCTGTCGTTGGCAATCTCGGCCAGCGGCTTGCCGGCCGACTTGGCCTTCTTGACCGGCGCCTTCTTCTTGGCGCTGGGCGGTGTTTGCGACAGGGTGCTGACGACGCTGTTGTCGTCCAGGTCGGCGACATCGTCATCGTCGTCACTCGGCGGCGCTGGCCGTTTCTTGGCCGCGGCAGGCTTTGCACCCAGCTTCGTCTGGACGAGTTTTGTCGCTTTCTTCGGGGCTGCCTTGGGCTTTGGTGCAGCCTTTGGTGCTCGCGGCGCGGCGGCTTTCTTGGGGGGTGCCTTTGCCTTGGGCTTCTGTCAAAACAAGCTGAGCATTAGTCTGGGCCATCGTGGGATCACAGTCTTGGAGATGCTATCCCCATTGCCATGGCCTCTGATCTATGACAGGAGCTCTGGCCTTACCGGCTCGGGCGAGTAGCCTTCGGAGTCGTTGTCGACGTCAAAGACGGAGTCGTCCATGCCGTCGGAATCCATCTTGGCTTTGATGGAGACGGAGCAATGCAGAGGTCGGGCTTGCTGGAATCTGGCGACAAAGGGCTGCAGAGAATCGAATCGAGGGGTTGGCCAGGAGGGGTCAGCTGACCGAGCTGGCAGTGAGAACAAAGTAAAAAAAGAGCGACGAGTAAGGTTCAGAGGCGCAAAGTTGGCACGTAAGGAACCTGTCCTCGTGGTGATCATGCGTCGCCCGAGCTTTCTGTCGACGAGGGTCGAAGACGAAAAGACGAGGACGCAGGTTCCAATGGCAGGGGAAGTCGACACCCTTGCAAGATGGCTTGTTGGTGTTGTTTATTTTGGTGTTCCAGTTTCGGAAACCACGACTGCAATGTAAACAAAACGGCCGTTCTCAGGGCGCAAATCAACGCGCATGTATAAAAGCGGGTCCGATGCAGACACAGATTTCGCGCGCTAGCTACGGTCACGTGGCCGGATTTGTATGTTTGATTTAGCCCCTGGATGCTCGAATGATGGGGTTTCTACTTTTATGAACGTTGCTTACAACCAACAATCTGGATATTGACCCAAAAGAGGAAATCCGTGAACTACCACTCCGTAGTCTTTTAAGCTTGCTGAAAATGAAATTGGGGTATACGAGTAAATGAAAGCTTCGTGAAAGTCCGCTTCCGCTTTCCCTTTTCCTCTTCCCCTTCCCTTCCCCCCTATTCGCCTGTTGGCGGTTGTACAAGCCAAGCCGTCTCCATGCTCGCCATATCATGCCGCAGTTCGCATGCCGATGCTGGGCCTGCTGCAGCTCATCGGACGAGGCCGTCGCTCGCAGAAGGTCCGTGTCTGCCCTCGCACCTCTCACCGCCGACGAGCAGCTAGTACGGTACCGAGCTAGAGGGGAATCGCTAGCGGTTGCAGTCGTGAATGCATCCTGCTGCAAGCAAGAGCGGCCTCTTGGCCCAGCAGCACTTCTCGTCGTGAAGGTGCTAGACGGCAGAATAGGACACGGCAGGAGAAGCTTGTCATAGATCGATCCGGCAGAGCAGCTTCTTGTATCTCACGTTGCGTCCTACAGTCCTTCCTCTCGGAGGCGAGCGATGCTCCTCTCTCTCTCTGTGCTGTTGTTTCTTGTGCCCTGTCTGTCTGTCTCCTCTGTTCTCCGTTCCCTGCCAGAGCAAAGCTGCGGATTTCGGGCAAAAGGGGGGGTACCTTGTTCTCTTCAGAGGCCTCAACCCTCAACGTCACAGGCTGGCCGTCGCACAGGCGATGCGGTGCCATGGGATCACAGCTGTCGCATTCTGTGCCACGTGGGCACAGTCCTTGGAGCATCTGGGTCCTGCAAGGGTTTCCCACGTTCTCGCTGAGCCTTGGTCAGTGGCTCTCGCCTCTGCACTCGGCACCACGCCGACACGAAGCGAATCGCGGGTTCTTTAGCCTAGAGGCCGTTTCTCAACAGCCGCTTCCAATTCGGCCAAATTTGCCTGGCCCTTCTCGACTTGCGCGACTGTCTTCGAATTTGCCATGGCCAGAGACGTCCGTCGCTCTTGTTTCTCTATAAGCTTACGGTTTTTTCTCCGAGTCATGCCAGACAGTGCGACAGTTTCAGAGAAGAAAGCCAAAGTGGTGGAACAAGACGCTTGCGGACAGGCTCGGCTCTGCTTTGGGCAGAGGGTAGAGGCGAGCCGATGTGAACATGCGATATCACAGGGAAAAAACAAGGTGATATGGTTTGCGTAGCGACGAGCAGCACCGTTATTAACACGTTAGGCCGCAGTCACACCTTCTGAGGCAGCAGATTGGCACCGCGAGAGTGGGACAAGGCTAGCACTGCACTCCTTGCTCTGACAAGCCTAGTTGGAGCCGGCCGTATATTCTGTCCTCTGGTGGGAATGTGAGAAGGGACAGAATGCTGCAGGCCCCCGTCTGTTGGTCCAGGGGTCCTCGTTCTGTCCTTCCATTTCAGCTGGTGCCTCACTGGGGAACAAAAGGGACTTGTAGCTGGCTTGCCATAGTTCACGGGAGAGTAATAGTGTGCGACTCAGGTGGGGGGACTCGGCCACTCTGTCAAATTGCGGCACGCAAACGCTGCGAGTGCGAATGCAGAGAAGCCTCATTTGAAATGACGGCGATGCCCGAGCGACGAGAGATTGGGCAATGCTGGACACTGCGGCTCGCATGGTGAATGTGAGATAAGTACAAGCCACCGGAGGCTAATATTAGAAAAAAAAGAAGAGCAAGAGCAAAGAGCAAAAGAGCAGAAAGTGGCAAATAAAAAAAACCAAAATAAATAAATCAAAATAAATCAAAAATACACAAATGTGAATACAAATACAAATACAAATACAAATACAAACTACAAACTACAACAAGATACTTCCCAGCCCCCTCAGCTCGTATCAAGCACGTACGTAGCCGGTTTGCAGGCCTGGCCGCCGTGGGTGTTTGCAGCGGTCGGTGGAGGACCATGCAGCCTCGATGCCGTCCACACCGACTTCTCCGGACAGGCAGCCGTCTGTTTGTCGAGGAAATGGCTTTGATTCTGGCGGTGTTTGCCTGTCTCTGGCGCTCTGCACAGGTTCCACCGAGCCGTGGTAGAATGGCGCCGCCGCCACGTGTGTCGAGTCAGCGCAGGCGATTTCGTCTGTCGGATGGCGATGGCTGATTTGATTTTTTGTTTGGCCAAGGGCCAACGAGCAGAAAGCAGCAGAAGAGAGCGGTCCGTAGGCGGTTCTCATGTGCTCGCTGCTGCAGGTATCCGAGCAGCTCGGCTTGTGCGAAAGAGCGGAAGCACAGGACAGATAATGAGACCGGTTTGGAGCGCCTCGTCGTTCCGTCTGCTCGCAGAGTTTGGTTGCGCTCTGGCGAAGCGGCCGGACGCCCAACAACGCGGAAACGCAGGCGGACAGACGAAACAGGACCAACACGCCTTTCGGCTCTTCTCTCCGCTCCTCCCTGATACATCATATAAGTCATGTCCGCCTTTGGGCCTGTCACCGGCCTTGTCATTTTTTCGTAGCACCGTCTTGCCCCTTCAGAGTCTGGTCTTTCGGCATCCACCGCCTCTCCTCGACCAGCTCACCACACGGTCCCATGACCGGCCACAGGTGTGATGCTGGACAGTGCCTGGGCTCTCTGGCCGTCCCTGCAAGCGGATAGGCGTGCCTCGACCTCTGCTCTACCCTCCTGTGGCCGTTTGCACGTACACGCTCGCACATCCACCTGCCAGGCACCTCTCCCGGCCCTGCTCCTCCGTCTGGAATGACACAAGCTCGCGGGGCGGCTCATTGTGTCGCTTCCTCGCTCGCATCGCTGGCTCCAGCCGGGCTACTGCTCTCGCCACAGGCCTGTTTATCTGTCCGGCCGCTCCTGTCAATTCTCCCATTTTTCGTCCTCGGCTTTGCCGACAGGCTGCCACTACCTGTCACATCTGGGCGGCCAGGTCATCTGAGCCGACTCCGCCCTTTCGTCTCCCAACAGGAGAGTCGGGCACGGCGTGGCGCCTGCTCATTTCCAGGCTTTCCAGGCGTGTCTTCCAGAAGACCGAAAGAGGGTCGAAGCCAAGAAGTAGATACATGCATCCATAGAGACAAAGGAGAGCAGGACAGCAGGACAGCAGGACAGCCCCCCACTTTTCCCGCGTCTACACCGTCACATGTAGCGAGGCCAGCCGGACATGGTGGCTCGCCGCCGTGCTTTCGTTCTAATGCAGAGTTGTATATCTAGCAGCAGCAGCAGCAGCAGCAGGACGGAGACGTGGGGGGACACAACGACGAACACCGTCTTTTCCACCATGCATCTGGCTGCCTGTGCAGGCAGAATCTCGGGCAAAAGACGGAGGACAGCAGAGGTGAGGAAAGGTGAGGAAGCGGGGAGAAAGAGGGGGGGGGGGGGGAAGTAGAAAGTAGACTAGAGACTGGGCTTCGTGGTAGGCTACGCAGGTGGACCACAGGCTCGCAGCTTGTCGACAAGAGGTACGAAGGGCCTTTGCAAGGGTCCTAAGTGACTTTGCAACTGTGCGAGCCGCTGTCGATTTCGCTGCCGTTTATTTCCCTTTCCTTCCCTTCCCCACGAGTGTAACTATATATCTGCCTCACTCGCTCCCAGCCGGCTTTCCTGCTTTCCTCTCATCTTCCGTCTTCCGTCTCGTGCCGTCTTCTCTGCTGCCTTCTCAGCCGTCTGCTTGTCACGCCGGCCTTGTTCGTCCTTCACCCCATCACTGCTGCCGGCCGCCTTCCAAGGCAAGTCTGTCATTGCCACTGGACGACGTCGAAAGGGACAAAGACAAGAAGCACCGCAACAGACGGTGCATTAGTGCCTGAGGAAGAGGCCTATATCATCCGCCACGCCCCCGTCTCTGACCCCCCTCTCTCTCGCCCCCTGTCTCTCTCTCTGGCTTTCATCTATCATTTATCCTTTATCTATTCTCCATCTCTCTCTTCTTTCTCTATCCCCAGTCTCTCTCCGCTTTCTTTTGTCGTCTTTCTTTCCCCCTGTACGACAACATGTCCATCACATCGCTGCTGAATCCAGCCGGGTCAAGCAGACCGGAATCGCCGTCGTCAGAGACGTCTTCGCGCTGGCCATCGCCGTCGGCCTTGTCGTCGTCCTCAGCATCCACGTTGGGCTCAGCCGTCGCGATGCAATCGCCGTCAGCAGCCTGCTACAGCGACAATAGAGTGGCCATGACGGCCGGTCACGTCGTCCCGGGCGCAAAGCCGCCACCGGTGCAGCAGCTGCGGCCTCCGGCTCATGTAGTGACCGAGTTTGTGCGGGCTCGGCCAAAGGGCACCGTCTACTTCCATTCGTTCCAGGCCGGCCTGGACGTCAAGGCGAAGCGCGCGGTCGAAGACTTCCGCGTCTTCCCGTTTGGCCGGATCGAGGACTACTGTCGACACATTCCGTATGCTAGCGGCAAGAAGGACTTTCACCAGAAGACCGGCCGCGAAGGCTTTGAAGGCACGTACAGGGTGCAGATGCGGTGTTGTTGGTTCCGTGCTGACCTGTTTTGCGACCAGTCTTTCAGTATGTATACAAGGTCCCGGGAGAGGAGGTCGAGTACCACGTCATGTGGGACTACAATGTCGGTCTTGTTCGCATGACGCCTTTTTTCAAGTGCTGCAATTACAGCAAGGTAGGTTGGGGGGGATAAGAGAGAGAAAAGACAGAAGAAGAAGAAAAGAAGACGGAGAAAAGGAAAAGAAAAAAGAAGGGGAAAAAAAAGAGGAAGAAAGAAACCAAGAAAACAAGAAAAACAAAACTAACACCCACAGACAACGCCTGCCAAGATGCTCAACATGAACCCCGGCCTGCGCGAGATCACCCACAGCATCACCGGCGGCTCCATCATGGCCCAGGGCTACTGGATGCCCTATGCCTGTGCCCGCGCCGTGTGCGCGACCTTTTGCCACCGCATCGCCGGCGCCATGATCCCGCTGTTCGGCCCCGACTTTCCGGCTGCCTGCGTGTCGCCGCGCTCGTCCGACTTTGGCCGCATGGTCATTGACCCGGCCATCATCTCGGCGTCGACCCGGGAGGCCGAGCGGATGCTGCTGGCGACGCGGCCAATGCCGCTTACGTCAGCAGCCCCGAGCCTCGTCTTGTCCGGCCGTCGGCCCAAAAGGTCCGGAGGAGGACCACCGAGTGGCCTCGGGGCCGCCATGCAGGCCTCGCTGCCAGCCGGACTGGACCGGCTGCCGCCCGTCGCCCATCTGCTGCCGCCGCTGCTGCCCTTTCCCTCGCTTCCACGGCTGCCGCCCCTCGCCGCTCCTTGCGGGCATCACGATCACGACCACTACGACCGTCACGTCCGTCACAACCACAACTGCGCTCCCTCGTACCTGTCGAGTCCCAGCTCGAGCGATGCCGGCAGCGACGGTGGCCTGGCCAGGCCCTCGACCACCTCCGGCTCCCAGGCCACGCCGCCCGGATCGGCTCTTCCCAGCCCCGTCAGACACCCGTACACGCTGCCTCCTCTGCTTCGACAGCAGCAGCAGCAGCACCAGCAGCACCAGCAGCAGCAGCACCGTCCGGCTGCCCTGCGGCCGCCCGAGCTGGTCGCAGCCGCCGTGGCCGCTCTCGCTCGAGGCCAGCTGACCGTCGACGCCATGGACGCCGTGGACGTCGACCGAAAGGCGTTCTCGTCGGCATGCTATCCGTCACCGCCCATCCTCGCGGCCGTGTCGCTGCCGTTGCCGTCGCCCAGACGCGTCGACACCGGCAGCACGGCCACGGCCACCGACTTGGTCGCGGCCGAGCTGCTCGTCAACTTTAGCACGCAGGTGCGGATGAGCGGCAGCGACAGCGAGGCGGCCGAGAAGCAGAAACAGCAGAAGCAGCAGAAGCAGCAGAAGCAGCAGAAGCAGCAGAAGCAGCAGAAGCAGCAGCAGCAGCAGCAGGAAGTAAGGCCGCGCAAGAAGCGGCGGCTGGGGGCCTCGCCGTGAGCATGGAACCGGCCAGGGAGGCGATACAATGGACAAGGATAGAGAGGCGTTGCAAAAGAGTGGCTGTTTGTTGGTAGAGTATTTAGTGGAATTTGGTGGAATTCTACTCCGTACTTGTCGCACAATGGTTTCGTAGTCTGTTCTTGTCTCTGGTCTTGTCTTTGTTTGCTTTGGTTCTCTGGTTCTCTGGCTCTCTGATTCTCTGGCTCTCTTTATGATTTCTCCTTCTCGTTCCCTCGTTCTCTCTTTCTCCTCTTATCCTCTTCCCCTCTCCTCCTCTCACCTTTTCATCTTCTCAGCCTCCCCCTCTCCTCCCTCATCTCTCTCCTCCTATCCCCCTCCCCCTTCTCTCTCCTCCTATCCCCCTCCCCCTACCCTCCATGCTCACCCCTCTCTGCCGCCTTTTTCCGCTTAAACTCCTTCACCCACGCCTCCGACTCCGCCCGCGGCACCACAAACACCCGCACCAGTCCGTCCACCACCTCCACCTGTGCCTGTCCCAGGATCCGGCCGAGCCCCATCTTCTTGCCCGCCTTGACCAGTCCGCCGGCCAGCGTCTCCAGGAAGCAGTCCACCGCCGCCGTGCTTCCGTACGCCCCCCTTTTCCCCTCGACGCCATCCCACGGCGGCGGCAGCACGTAGGCCAGGTGATCAGCCAGCGTCTCGCCCTCGCCAAACGCCTTGATAAAGTCCGACTGCAGCGTGAGTGGGTACAGCAGCACCGTCGGGAACACGAGCGTGCTCTCGGCCACGTCCGTCTCGAGCGCGCCGTCGTCGTCGGGCTGCACCAGCGCCACGGCTGCGTCCTCCATCTCGGGCGGCTTCTCCGTCGTGCGCGTGCGGATGCCGCGGGCTCGCAGTGCCGCCCGCAGCCGAGCCTCACGCCGCCTCGTGTTGGCCTCGCGCTCGTCGTCGCGGCGTCGCCGGGCTGCCACCACGTCGGCGCGCGCTGCCACCTCGACGGCCAGCTTTTGCAGCGCCGCATGGCCCGGCGTCGCCGCCAGCCCGCCCCGACACGCCTCGGCCGCCTCGTCCGTCTTGTCCAGCGCCAGCAGCGCCCGACCGCTGCGGTACCACGCCTTCGTGTTGGCCGCGTTCAGCCGCAGCGCCGCGCCGCAGTCCAGCGTGCAGGCCCGGAAGTTGCGCAGGCTCAGCTGGCACGCCGCCCGGTTCGCGTACAGCTGCTCCAGCACTGCCCGGTGAGCCCGCAGCTGCTCCGGCGAGTCCGGGTCCGCCTCTTCCTTGTGGTCGTCGTCTCCCGACCCGCCGCCAGCCCGCAGGTCCAGCGAGGCATCCTCCACCTCCTCCTCTTCCGGCCTCACCACCTTGGCCGGTGCCTCGCCCCGCGCCCGTCGCCGGTCCTCCGCCACCAGCAGCGCCACGCCCTTGTCGTAGAACTCGCGCGCGTCCGCCCAGAGCGACTCTCGGAAACACTCGTTGCCCCGTTCCTTGAAGCCCTCGGCATTCTCCAGCGGCGTGCCCTCGTACGCCAGCGCCTGCAGCGCCGCAATGTCGTCATTGTCCTCCAGACTCGTCATGAACAGCGGTGACTTGTTCAGCTCCGCCAGCACCTCCTCCGCCGTCCGCGAGTGCGCAAACGCAACCGCTGGCGGCAGCTCAGGTCCAGCTACTGATGCTGGCGTCGGGGCTGATGTCGGGGCTGATACTGGTGCTGGTGCTGGTGCTGGTGCTGGCGTTGATCCTGACTGTGTCTTTTCACTCGCCCCGGCCGGGCTGGTCTCGCCCAGCTTCAGCTTCTCGCCTACACCCTCCGTTATCTCTTGCAGCTGCACCATTCTGTCTTTGTTGCAGGTAAACTGAAGCCGATATGCTGAATACTTGCTTGTTTTGGCTGCCTTCCCTTTCCAGAAAACTGACTAAGAAAAGGCGACTCAAATTTTTTACCTCCGACATGAACGCACCTTCCTCGAGCCGTCAACCTACCTACCGGTATTTACCAGTATTACTAAGGCCGCTTCTTTCTAGCAGTCATTCATCTTAATGGCTTCACAGTCTGTATTGCTCTATGATTCCCAAAACATCTGTCTTTACCCTTGCCAGTATCACCTTGCCATGGTTTCTGTTCCCTAAACTCCTTCCTTGCCCCTCAGCCTGTCCTGCTGAATAACGCCACACTAAGAACCGCGATTTCCTCCACCAGCTAACCGCCCAATCCTAACCAGACCATTTGCGCCCAATATTACAAGTCGTCATCGCTGCGTATGCTATAAAAATACCCGTCCTCGTCTGCCGACTCTACGGCAAGCTCTGCTTCTGGATCCGCCTGCGACTCCGTCTGCGCCGTCTGCAGCCTGTCCCGTGGCCGCGCCACGCAGAAGCACTGCGCCGCGCCGAGCAGCGCCACCACCACGCTGCTATACCACACCAGTGCCGTGCATTCCATCCGGCTGCCCACTGTGTACAGATAGCCCGCGATGGGCGGCGCCACCATGCGGCAGGCTGCACCCGCACTGGCTGCCATGCCGTTGACCTTGCCCAGAATCGACGCGCTCGGTGTCGCCTCTTTGATCAGGATCAGCAGCAGAGGATAGATGATAATGGCAAAGACCGTCCGCACCGCCATGCACGTATAGATGGCCGGGTACAACAGCCAGGCCGGCACGTACAACAGGCACGGCACCAGCAAGTAGGCCAGCGGGTGCAGCACCGTGGCCACGATGAACAGCTGGTACACGCCCATCCACGCTGCTGCTAGCGGAAACACCACTGCCTGCACGAACAGCGCAATCGCCCCGTCTACCGCCATGATCATGCCCACGCTGCGCAGGGACAGGCCGAGCCCGCCCGGAGAGTAAAAGAGTATGGCTGGAAACGAGGGCATATGCGTGCTGTTGTCGCCCGGAAACGGCAGCACCCGTTTGTCCTCGAAGAAGACCGGCAGTGTCGAGTCATAGGCCATGCTGTGGTACGTAAAGATGGCGAGGGCTAGGACCACAGCCATGATGCGGCGCGAGAAGACGCTGACTGGTGGCCGTGGTTGCACGCTCCTCCTCTTTTCCACCAGGTATTTGCCGAGGCTGGTGCTGCTGCTCCTGCTAGAACACACCGTTGACGATCCTGACGAGCTGCTTCCTTCAGCTTCCCATTGGCCGCCACGGCCCCGTTGGAACGTTCCGTACGTATCCGCGCGCACGTCGACGGCCGGCCGCTTCAGCGCGTCCGACGTCTTCAGCAGCGGTGTCTCAAACGACATGTAAGTGTCGTACTGCTGTTGCTGCAGAAGAGGGTTCGAGACATTGTCTGTCGGCGCACAGTCGGCTTTGGGCTGCAGGTCGGGATGCGTCTCCTGGAGGAGGAAGTAGCCGAGCACGATGCTGATTAGAAGCAGCAGCGCACACACCAGGTTCGGTAACAGAAAGGGAAACCGGTCGAAAAGGCAGCCCTCCGGAAAGACGTCGGGGAAGCCGGCGTGAGGGTCGGAAAATGTGCCGCCAATGGCCGGACCTATGATGGTGCCGATGCTCCAGACAAACGGCATGATGGCATATGCACGAGCTGCAGGGTGTCAGCTGACATAAGCATACATGGAGACAGCCGAAAGGAAAGCCGACACTCACGCTCATGTTCTGGTTTCTTCACCAGCTCGCCAACCATGGTCTGGATCACGCCAATGTTGCCGTTCAGGAAGCCCCCAGCCGCCCGTCCCGCGAGGGCCACCCAGATGTTGGGCGCAAGGCCCACGGCAATCATGCTAAACATGGTGCCCACACAGCCGACGAGGAGGACAGGCTTGCGGCCAATCCGGTCAGAGAGGCCGCCCCAGTACATCCCCATCAAGGCCTCCGCCAGGGAGAATGCTGAGATGAGGACACCGGCATAAAAGGACGCATCGCTTTCCCGGCCGATTTGGAAGTGCTTAATCAGGGCCCAAGCATATGGGAAGATGGACGTGAGCGCGATGGGTTCCGCGAGGCGGACAATAGCTGTCTAGTTAGCATAGGCTATATTTCCGATCAGCCCTTCACATCGTCTCTTACCGAGAATGAACAGTTGAAAGACGGGGAAAGCATCAGGATTGGAACATCTTGGCTTTGGCTTGATTAGGTTCATTGCTCCCCTGTCGCGGGTATATACTTATGAGAAACTGGAAAGTACTTCTTTCGGTTCTGTGGGGGAAGTCTTTGGCCGCGAGATGGCCGGAATAGCAGGGCTGTCAACACAGATGAGAAGGCTGAACAAGGAGACTTTAGTAGGTGTAATATCGGTGACGAGACAGGTCGACTAGGAAGTAGACGACGGAGTAGGGGATGCACAGAGAAGAGGAGAGCAGGAAGAGAGGAGGACAAGAAGACAGTATAATATATTGCAGTACATGTCACGACCGAATCGGAGGATTGGACGAGCTTGGACGGATCGAGATAACAACACAGCTCCCGTTCGCTCCCGGCTCGCGGAAGAGAGCCGGTGGTGGAAGTCGAGACCAGGCTTGGCTGGTGTGGTTGCTTGCAGGAGAGCTGTTGGCCCGATAAGCCTCAATGCAGAAAAAGCGAAAATAAAATCGAAAAACGAGTGAGATTCAGGCTGAGACAGCCTAGACGCAACCGACGGCCTGCGACACGTCGCTGCTTTCTGTCATTTCTGCAGCTGCATGGATATGAGATCAGCTTCCGGCCCCGTTTTGGTTTTCTGCTCATTTTCTTTTTCTCCTTTCCTCTTCTTCATTTCCGCAAATCGCTGCTGGCATCTCGAAGAAGGAAAGAAAGCAGAAGCGACAACCGTCAAGGTGGGGCGACCCGGCACTTGCATGAATTGTCCAATCAGCACACAGCGGCAGACTGTTGCCAAGACACCATGGACGCCTGCTCCATCTTGTCCTTTTGCTCGGAGAGAACCTGTGCAGACCTTTTGTGTCCTTCGTACTTTCCTGTCACTGCAGAGCTCGGCTTGGTTTCACGGAACTACCGGTTACGACGTATGTGCATACGTCACAGAAACCGGCCCTCTTGTGGCTGATAACGAGACGGAAAATAATTCGGTTCTGAAATCGGCAGACGTATCCACATTCCATCAACAGCGGCTGCTTTCGTCTGCAGGGGCCATTACGGGCCAAACAGCGGCAGACTCGCAGCCGTTTTGGAGCTTTATCGGTGACAAATGATCTCGCATGCATACGGAAGCACAGAGTATTACGTCCAAACACACACCGACGCACCGACACAACTCCTTATCTCGCATACGGGTGCAGTCCTGTCAGGCCGCTATCGGACCGTTCTGGCAACCCTGCACATGTGGCTGTAATGCACGACAGCAGCAAATTGCACACGGCAGAGACACGGCACGTTCGCTGTCGCCCGCAGTAGCTCTCCCGTCCTTGGGCAGACTCGGAGCGAACGGCACCAGCGCCCAAATCCGAGGCTCCGACGGCCATGGAGCGTTGCATTGGGTCATTGCATTCGGCATAGCATATCGGCATATGGGTCAGACACAGTTCCGAATGCACACCCCGGCCTAGTGCTTGTACACGATCCTGCTGTCGCCGACGACGCCCCAGACCTCCTCGACAAGGGCCCGCTGTCCCTCTGGCGCGCCGCGCACGGCAAGATAGACGCGGCAGTCCAGGGCCGGGTCCCAGCCGCCGGGGTTGCCGTCCGCCATGATGCCACCGGCCTCGGTCAGGATGCACCAGGCCGCGCAGACGTCCCAGGCATAGCAGCCGCCCTCCCAGTAGGCGTCGAGCTGGCCGGTGGCGACGGCACACAGGTTGAGCGCGGCCGAGCCGAGCGACCGCAGGCTGTGGACCATGACGTTGGGCGTGTTCGGCTGGGTGGCGGCGGCGAGCCGGCGGTACGTCTCGACCTTGATGTCAAAGTTGGCGCCCTGGCGGTCGGAGCCCCATTCGACGGCCACGAGGGCGGTGCCGAGACCACGCAGCGGCGGCGCCGCGGCACTGTCGCCGCGGCCGACCAGCGGCAGCCGAAGACGGCTGCTGATGCGGCTGCGCAGGCTGCTGTCGATGCTCTCGTCGCGGGCCAGCGAGGCGTTGCGCTGCATAAAGGCGCCGGCACCCTGCACGGCCGAGTAGAGCGTGTCGAGAAAGGGGTTGTAGACGACGCCAACCACCGGCCGCCGGCCAACGGCAAAGCCCAGACTGATGCAGGCGTGCGGGAAGCCGTGCACAAAGTTGGTCGTGCCGTCGATCGGGTCCACCACAAACGTCGGCGCGTCCGTCACCCGCGTCTCGCCGGCCACGTACGTCTCCTCGCCGACAAAGTCAAAGTCGGGGTACTTTTGCCGCAGCTTCGTCGACACTAGACGCTCGACGGCCTGGTCTGCTTCTGTCACAAGGTCGACCGCTGCAGCGGTTGTCAGCTACAGACAGAAGGGAGAGAAAGAGGAGAAGAAAAGACAGAAAATAAAGAAAGGAAAAGAACAGAAAAGAAACACAAAGGAAAGCAGAAAAGATAAAGACACGGAAAAGAATCTGGCCCTCACAGTTGAGCTTCGTTCCCTTGGGAATGTTGTTGGGGTCGGCTGCGAGAATCTTGCTCCCCGCCTCGAAGGCGATTGCCACCAACGTGTTGTGCACATCCTGAAGGTTGATGTCGGCCATTGTGCGTGCGTACTTCCTCGTATGTGCGTGTGTGTCTCCTGTGTTCTGCCAGATGGCCGGGTATCGGAAGCGTGGCAACGCTCACAGCCTTTGTCAGCACTCATAGTGGGGGGATTACGGAGTAGTGGGCTATCTGCTGTCTGCTGTCAGCAGTGGGCTGTGGCCTGTGGGTTGTGGGGGAGGGGCGCCCGAAAGCTTATCCCCCCGTGGGTGATGTCACGGGGATCTGCAAATGGAGAAGCTGCAGGTTAAATCAGCATTGCCATCAAACATCAATACGGTAACATTGGTTCTCCTTGTTCGGCCATAGTTTATATCCCCAAACGCCCGGTCCTCCTCTTGACCTCCAGATGTCTCTCGTGAGCAGACAGCCGGGTTCTTTTCCAGCGGAAACAACAACAGACGTGTCACAGACATATGAAAAGAAAGAAGAAAAGAAGAAGGAAAAAAATGAAAGAAAATAAAAGTATCCCAATTCAAAGACACGAGCAACCGTGAGGCCAAGAAGCGATGCGGCAACATAGCCGGCCGTCATGCTGTCGTGATCTAGCACCCTGTCCAAGCCCTAGACGTTTTCGCGGAACATGGACCGCCGCTCCGTCGGGCTGTCGGGCTTGCTGCCGTCCTTGGTGCCGGCCGTCGTCGTGATCGGGTCAGCCATGGGCCGCGGACTGACGCCGCGCAGGCTCACGTTGCTGGGGTCGGCCTCGTCGTCAAACGGGTTTCTGCCCGTCGGCGGGCGCGCCCGGCCGCGGTCTTGGCTGGCGCCGGCCAGGTTCATGTCGTAGGTCGAGCCGCCGAGGCTTCCGCTGCCGAGATAGGCCGTGTCGGTGCCGGTCACGTCGAGCCGGTGGCTGTGGCTGTGGGGCAGGTCGGCCGCGCCCGGATACGACGGCTGCAGCCCGAGCTCGCGCTCCTCGGGGTAGTAGTAGGCGTCGGCCTCGTTGCCGACGCGCGCGTCCCAGGCGTCGTCCGGGTCGAGCGGGCCAAAGCCGTTGCGCGTGCGGCCGGTCGCCTGGGGCACGGCGCCCTCGTACGCGCCGGCGGCCGTGCGGCTGTTCCGGGCCTTGAAGCCGCGCAGCCGGTCGCTGAACCAGCCGGACACGCCGCTCGGCGCCGGCTGGACGCCGTACGAGGACCGCGAGCCGAACGGGACGAACGAGGAGAGCGTCGGCGGCGGGAGCTATCGTCGGCCTGGTCAGAAAACAGACATCCAAGAAACAAGACAAAAAAGGGCAGCCAACAGCAGCCAACATACCCCCAGCCTCTGGGCACGCAACCGCGTAAAGAGAACCCAGCCCACTGCGGCGAAAACCAGCAACAAAATAATGACGAGAACGACGACCCCTGCAGTCTTCATGGTCGGTCGTCGCGTCTATACAAGCGTCTGCGTATCCTTGTTCGGTCTGTTCCGTGTGCGCGCGCACAAGCAAAGAAAATACGGCCGTCGCCCGGCAGTGGCCTGTGGATGCGACGGATGCGTCAGGTTCGGTCGGAACGGCGATGCGCGGGCTGCAGCGTTCGATTGCCGATGGCTGGCATGGATGGCGCGGCCTTTTTTTCGTGCTTGGGTTGGAAACAAAATGCGCAAAGGAGCTCAGCACGAGAGAGGAGGAATGTCATGAGGTGGGTGAGACCCAGTGTGGCTGACCTTGATAAGTCCGGAGCGACACGGTACTGGTACATGTTGCTCTGCGCTATTTACCGCTAAAGAGTATGTACCGCCCTTGCCGCTTCTTCCGTGCATCGCCGTCTAGTCCCAAATTAAGGCACGACTTGAAACTGCAGGGCCTCGCCCGACTACATCGTACGCGTACCCATAGTCGCACTTTATCGGCGCCTCTTCAGGGTGCGCACAGAGCGCGAGCGCCGAGGGTCGGATTCAAGCTCGATAAATAGCAATGTTGTGAAATAGCTGCTGAGAAGCATGAACATATGATAACGACAAAAAAACACAGCCTTACAGACGAGGAAAAAGACGCACAGCACCGTCTCCGACCACTCGACCAATACCGCCGCCGTGCAGCGGAAGAAGAGCCAGGCCGGTACGCCGGCTCCTCGCTTGCCGGCACGCCCGCAGCCACGGCAGCTCGGCGCCCTGAAAGCACGCACCCTCCATCTCGGCCGGTCTCAGCCTCAGCCTCGGCCTCTGGCTTAGCAGGCACACCCCTCCTTCGCGCCCTGGTCCCGCGCGCCGTGCAGATTCACGCGGTTGCCGTCGGCACCGCCACCGACCCGGGCACCTGCTCCGGCAGCGCCGCCGACGCCTCCCCGGGCGCTCTTGAGCGACGTCTCCGGAATGGCGTTTGCGATTGCCGTAAAGACCTCGGCCACGTTGGTGCCGGTCTTGGCGCTGGTCTCGAAGAACAGCAGGCTCTCCTCGTCGGCATATGTCCGGGCCTCTTCTGTGGTGACCTTGCGCGCGTCCGTGCTCTCGGCGTCGTCGCCGGCCTCGGCATCCGAGTTGGGCGTGGCCGCGCCGCCGCTGTCGGTCAGATCCAGCTTGTTGCCGACCAGTGCGATGACGATCCCCGGTGATGCCTGGCGCTGCAGCTCGGCCACCCAGTGCTTCGCCTTGATCAGGGACGTCGGCTTGGTCAGGTCGTACACCACCAGCGCCGCCTGGGCATTGCGGTAGTACATTGGGGCAAGCGAGGCGAACCGTTCCTGGCCGGCCGTGTCCCATATCTCAAACTTGATCGTTCGCGTCGGCAGATTGCATTTTTGCGTCAGGAAGGCGGCTGTGCGTCGGACGGGGCTGTCAGCCACGATCAAAAACCAGTCATGCCACTCGCTCCCACGCGGAGGCACGGCTCCGGAAGCATCAGCGAGACCCACCTCCGATCGTTGGCTCCTTGTTCTCCTGGAAGTCATTGTTCACAAAGCGCAGGACGAGCGAAGACTGCACCCGAGTTAGCCACAATCGCATCGCCCGCGATATCGCCCGAGGCTGACCTTTCCAACAGCCGCTTCGCCCAGCAGGACCAGCTTCACGCTGCTGCTCGGCTTCGGTGCTCCGTCGGCCATCTTGCTAAATCACTCTCCGCTCGGTTCAGTCGGAGGGGGAAGGCGACGGTGGACGGTCGCCGACGAAAGAGGAGTGTCTAGGAAATGGCAGGAAGTCTCCGAAGGACTACACCGTCGGAGAAAAGCTTCGCTCGTTCAAGCTTCGTCTCGGACAGGTTTGGATCGGTGGTGGAGACCAGCGAGAAGCGGACGGTGTGGGAGGGAATACCAGATGTCAGGCAGGCGGATTAGAGCTCACAACATGTTCTTTGCCCACTCAGTGTGGCGGCGAAGCAAGCAACGTAATCGGCACGGATGGAAGCCAGCCCGCTTCTGGCCTAGCGCATAGCGAAACGGGGCTGTCTCGGAATTACTGTAGCGCCGGATCTCCGATATCAGACCTGCGCTGACCCACCGATAGCCACGTTACTCCACTAAAAAAAAAGTTGCTTCGAGCTGCAAAGTTTCATTCCATCTGGCTTGCGGCAACTGTAACGTCTATTCATGTCTTCAATTCTCAGCCGCGTGTTCGGTGCTGTCAGTTCTTTTGCGGGCAAAAACAAGGCGTCCGAGTCCGGGTCACAGGAGAAAGCGGGCCAACCAGAAGCCATGGCAGGTGCCAAAGATGGCGGTCTTGCGCCGACCCCCGGCAAATCTTCCCGGAAGCGACTCTTTGACGACGAGGGCGATGAAGAAGAGGCCGAAGACGTCGGCATGACCGAGTCGCTCGGAAAGACGTCGACCTTTACGATAAACGAGGAGTACGCCCGGCGGTTCGAGCACAACAAGAAGCGGGAAGAAATGCACAAGTGTAAGTGCAGTTTCGGGTGGCCTTGTATGTCCGTCTGCAGAGTCTTTGGCTAACAGCTGCTTCCGATGCAGTGGAAGAAAAGTACGGAAAGGGAGCCGCGAAGCTCGGGGCTGATGACGATGAGGATGACTCGTCGACGGACGAGTCCGAGGACGAGGACGGCTACCTCCTGACGGAAGATCTCGATGCACGCATGACGGAGGCGCTGCAGGCGATCAAGAACAAGGACCCCCGGATCTACAACACCGAGACCAAGTTCTTCGACCCATCCGAGATCGACCAGGTGGCGGCCGATGCAGCCAAGGCGGTGCCCTCGGAGCCCAAGCAGAAGCCCATGTTCCTGCGCGACTACCACCGGGAGCGATACCTGCGCGGCGACATTGGGGCCGAGGACGACGAGGAGGACGAGGCAGCGGCCCAGGCGGCCCAGGCGGTGCCAAAGACATACCAGCAGGAGCAGGACGAGGCCAAGCAGGCGCTGATCAGCGAGATGAACGCAGCCGGCGAGGACGGCGACGACAAGGCGGCGGGCGCGGACTCGGACGACGATGTGGACGCGTTCATCAAGCCCAAGGCGTCGACCAGGGCGGCCAAGGCAGAGTCCAAGGCCAGCGGGATCCACCCGTCGCGCGTGGGCCGGGTGGCCAAGATCAGCGGCGAGGAGATTGCCAACGCGAGCAAGAACCCGGAGCTGTTCCTGTCCAACTTTATGGCGTCGCGCGCGTGGGTGCCAGAGGACAAGAGCGGCGGCCCGGGCTGGCGGGCGTTTGAGTCAGACGACGACGAGTCGGAGCACGACCGGGCCGAGGAGTTTGAGGCGGCCTACAACATGCGGTTCGAGGACCCGGCCAAGAGCAACGAGGTGCTCAAGTCGTACTCGCGCGCGGTGGTGGCGCAGCGGTCGGTGCGCCGCGACGAGAAGACGGGCCGCCAGCGCCAGCGCGAGCAGGAAAAGGAGCAGGAGGCAGCCGAGAAGCGCGAGCGCAAGGAGGAGCGCACACGGCTGCGCAAGCTGCGGCTCGAGGAGGCACAGGAGAAGCTGGCCAAGATCAAGCAGGCGGCCGGGCTGCGGGGCAAGGAGATGAACGACGACGAGTGGGCAGAGCTGCTGGACGATGCCTGGGACACGAACGAGTGGGAGGCCAAGATGCGGACCGCCTTTGGCGACGACTACTACGCCCAGCCGGACGCGGGTCTGGCCGGCGACGAGGACGAGGACGAGGGCAGCGAGGGCGAGCAGACGGCCAAGAAGGCCAAAAAGTCCAAGAGCAAGGTCAAGAAACCCAAGTGGGACGACGACATTGACATCAATGACATCATCCCCGACTTTGACGGCGCCGAGCCCAAGATTACCCTCTCGGACGTGGAG
Source organism: Leptographium lundbergii (assembly GCA_001455505.1). Taxonomy (NCBI): domain Eukaryota; kingdom Fungi; phylum Ascomycota; class Sordariomycetes; order Ophiostomatales; family Ophiostomataceae; genus Leptographium; species Leptographium lundbergii. The sequence continues at coordinate 178,460 of LDEF01000009.1, forward strand.
GACGAGGAGGCAGACGGAGACGAGGACAAGGACGACGAGGACGACGAGGACGACGAGGACGACGAGGACGGCGAGCAGCCGTCGAAGCGCCGCAAGACAAAGGACCGCAAGCAGGAGCGCATCGAGGCGAAGCGCCAGGCACGGCGAGAGCGCGCCCGCCTCGAGGCGATTGTGGACCGGCAGATGGAGCTGGACGCACCGACAGCACTGGCGGGGTCGCGCAGTCGTGGCAGCGGCTTCCGCTACCGCGAGACGAGCCCGCAGTCGTTTGGGCTGACGCCGCGGGACATTCTGCTGGCGCCGTCCGACGCTGCGCTCAACGACTTTGCCGGCCTCAAGAAGCTGGCCACGTTCCGCGACGAGGAGCGCAAGCGCAAGGACCGCAAGACGATCGGCAAGAAGGCCCGGCTTCGCCAGTGGCGGCGCGAGACCTTTGGCCACGACTTTGAGCTGACCGGGCCGACGTACGGCTTCGAGCGGCTGGTCGGCGACAACAATGGCGCTTCGGCGTCCGGAGCGGCCGATCACCGGCACAAGAGCAAGACCGAAAAGACTGAAAAGACCGAAAAGGCCGACGGCGACAAGCCGGCCAAGAAGCGCAAGCGGTCCGGCCGCAAGGGCAAGGGCAAGGCCGCCGACCCGGAACCGGCTAAGACGGCCGAACAGGAGGCGTAGAGGACCAGCGACCTTGCCGCGTTCGCAGTGCATTATCCCGAGTGTTATATCCAAGAAAGGAGGCGTTCAGAAAGGCGTGGCCCACTCCCGGCATCACTTACATCCACCATTTTGTTCATGTTGATAGTGTCAGACAATAACCAAAGACAATAACCAAAGACAATAACCAAAAACAAACAAAAAATGACAACAGAAAATATCCAATGCAACTGATAGCCTGCCTCATGTATATGCAAAAAAGAAGTGGTCGAAATACCTCGATACTCTCGCCCACTACCAGCCGGTACTTGAACACCTTGGACGTAAGTCATGCTTTATATGTATACCCTCCCATGTCTGCCTCCGTCACCCAATAAGAAAAACGTATGTGCCAATGTGAGCCATTCCGTATTCGACTCTCTGTGCCGACTAGCCATGGTGCAGCCCACCACCACCACCCTGAGATGCCATCACACTGCTCCCAAAAATACTGGCAAGATGGTCCAGACTGCCGGCGATGCCGCCAAAGTCCTGGCCCAGCTCGGGCGGGTCCATGTTGAAGGGCATGAACCAGGCCGATGAAACGTCATGACTATGCCCCAGAGCGTCTAGGCCATCAGTCGGCGCGTTTCCAGATTCGCCGTTCGCTGCTGCTTGTGCCGCACTTTGATCCGCACTCCCAGATCCAACCCAGCCTAAGCCGTCTAGTGAGGCCTGGCCCCCGATACCCCCACCAGCCTGGTCGAGGCTTCCATATGCCCCAAAGACAAGCTGCCGATCCAGCTCCGGCATCATGTTGTTTGTTTGCTGCACCAGCGAGAGTGGTAGCAGATCCGACGAGTAGAGCTGCGCCATTTGCTGCTGTTGGTGCGAGAATGAGCTCATCGTGATCGGGCTAAGCGGCGGCATATATGACGAGCCCACGCCAGCCTGTGGCATGGTCATGGGAATGAAGCCGGCTGGGCCACTTGTCTGGCTAGTCATCGATGTGTGGCTGGGCTGTCGGTTGATGTTATGTACGTGCGCGTTTTGCTGGTGCTGCTGTTGTTGCTGCTGCTGTTGCTGTTGCTGTTGGTGGAGCACATCTGTGCCTGAAGAATGCATATCCGCCATCAACGACTGGTGGTCTGTACTCCTGGACGAAACCGAGCCACCCGCCTTCTTCGAACACGACTTTCTCTTGCTGTGTGTGCTACTTCTGCCAGTCGTGGTATGGTTTGCAGAGTTGCCGCCAGAAACAGATCCGTCCGTGCTCGGGACTGCTACGTTTGTGAAAAACTGCTCGACCGTGTGCAGCTCCGGTTTTTGTTCCAGCACCGCATCGTCGCCCTTCTCCTTCTTGGAATACGCGGCCGGGTCGACAAAGTCAGAGTTCGACACGCCATACGGATAGCGGTCAAACCAGTCGCCGTACTGGAATATCGGCGACGCCACTGCCGCGTTCTCGTTGGCCGGAGTGCCCTGGCGTGCGGCATCGGCACACGTGCGGTATTGCTCCCGCAGATTCTCTGCCATGAAGTGAAACATGCCCCAGTACCGCTTCATCTTGGACAGGAACTTGACGTTCGTAGCCAGGTTTCGCTTCGACGTCGCTTCCATCGTCGGGTTGCCAGAGAAAATGCCGAAAATATGTACCGTGCTGGATAGAAAGGCACAGTAGCCGACAAACGGCGCTGCAACCATGTAGGACTCGGCCTCCTTCAGCAGCTCGGATATGCGGTTCGCTGCCGCAAATGCCTTGGCGCCCGCCTTGGTGACAAACGTCTTGGGTATGTCCTGCTGTGAAATGCTGTTGGGCGATGACACAGCAAAGCGGTTGAGGAACAGAATGTTTTGCTGGATCGCAATATGCAAGAACAAGAACTGGTTCGCCATTCTGTCTGTGTCGTGCGCGTGGAGATTCCCGCTGGAAAAGGCGAGTGCCGGTGGCAACGTCGAAAGCATCTCGTCGGCCTGAATAGCCAGCTTGTGGTACTCCGAATCGACACTCCACATTGACTGAGGGTCAAGCTCCTTGCCTCCCTGGTTGAGGTAGTTGATGACCCGCCCCCAAACGGCGATGGACCGGATCATGTAGGCAGCAACACCCATGTTATCCTTTGCGCTGGGCGCCAGGCCGTCGTCGTCCATAGCAGCCGCAGCTGCCGGCGGTGGAGTGACCGGATGGCCAGCCAGATTTTCCGTTGGCCCCGGCATGTCGAGTTGAAAGTGCTTCTCCGTCACCGGCAACTGGATCTTGATGGTTTCCTCTCTGACAAACGTCGGCCGTTCTGTGCCAGACGAGTTGAAACGGTCCATCAAGAAACAGGCCCACATTGTGCGGCATCGGATCTCGCGGTCGGTGAAGCTGAGGGGAGCAGCCCCGGGGACAAGCTGCGGATCCCGCTCGACGTCCTTGTGCAGCTGCAGTGCAAAGGCCATGCGGATAGCCTGACCGCCGAGCGCCCAGCTGCGACCGCCATGACAGGTGCCAAACTCGTGGAGTCCAAGGAGGAGCAGACAGGTCAGAATGGTAATGTTTGGCCACTCGTACCGCCGCATAACGATATCGCGGGCGTGCGACGCCCATTCTTCGCCACGCAAAAAGTTGGGGCCGCTTCCAAGCTTCGGGTGCGACGAAAAGCGAGCAGACACGGCGCAGACGGAAAGTATCAGGACAGGCGGTAGCGTTCCAGCCCTGCTTGGTCAGCCCAGGACAAAAATGTACGGATATCGGCTGGATGCAACTTACTTCAACTTCCTCATATAGCTCGGTTTGTGCAGCAGATGATAGGCCTGGCCGTAAATGTTCTCAAAGTACACCTCGGCCAGGTGCTCCTGGAGTTCATGGGACGGCAGGGCATCGGCGCCTTCTCGTAGCAGCTTGTTTTCTTCAGACTCCTGCTGTAGGAGAAGGCTGTGTGGTCGTAAGGCATCGGCCGGACGGCCCTTATTGCTGGCACGCGCCCAATGGTCGAGCTCGGTGCCAAAGGCCTCATCGGCCGGCCGCTTCTTGGTAGCCGGCTTGCCTCCTGCAGGGGCACTTCCGCCCGGGCCGTTTCCGTTTCCATTTCCGTTTCCATTTCCGTTTCCATTGGCAGATGTTGAGACTCCGGGGATGGCCGGCTTGACAATGGCCCGAACGACGGAAGAAGACATGGCGACAGCGTCCTGCTCGGTCTTGGGGACGATCTTGATGATGCGGTCCTCCATGCGCTTGAGCCGCTTGTCGAGCATGGCCATGTAGTCGGTACGCGGCGTGGCCTTGCGGGTGGTGACCTTGTACACGCAGGGGGTGCGCGACCGCAGGCAGTGCTTGCATGCCGGCTTCTCGCCCGAGCATCGGATCTTCTTCCGCCGGCAGGCAATGCAAGCCAGCGGCAGGCGTTTGCGCTCCTTCCCCGCCTTGGTCTTCAGCTCGCTCCATGCCGGCGCAATGTCGCTCAGTTTTTCTTCTTTGGCGAACAGAGGCTGTCGAGAGGCGGCCGCACTGCTGCCCAGCTCAATGTCAATGGACCCGTTCACAACCAGGCCGAACTCGTCGGACATGGGCTCATCGAAGAGCGAGTTGGGTCCGTCCTGGCCGATGCTGTCCTGGCTGCCGACCTCGGAAGCGGCTGCCCCAATGCTCGCTCGTCGCAGGCGGTCAGCTTCCCCTAGGAGCGGTTGAGAACCTGGCGTGGGGATTTTCGAAGACTTGAACGTAGAGGGATTCATCCCGTCGGATTTAGTTCCACTCTTGGCTGTCTTTGCATCGGGCAAGACAGTTGGCACTCCTTTGGAATCCATGCCGGCACCGCTGTAATCGCATTCGGCATCGGTTTGGGAAGGAGAAGGCAGAGAAGAGCGTGTGCCGAACAAATCTAAGCCGTTGTCATCCTCTCCTAAATCTCCATAGGCGCTAAAAGAAAGGTCAGGGAGGCGAGCTGCGGCAGCTGAGATTATGTCAGAGCCAACACGACTCTCATGTTGGGCCATGCCAAGACGACCAACAGGAGCACTAGTGCTAGCAGCAACAGGAGCATGTTTGGCATGGATTGCAGCCATGTCAACGTCAGCATCCAGGGTCATCCCGTTCAGGTCAGTCTCTTCGAGTGCGGCTGTCGGCTGCACGACATCTGGGCCCGAACCAACGGCCAGCGGAGGATTGTTGTTCTCTGGGCCCGTTGCCGATCTCTTGTCATCGGCATCAACATGGTGCTGCAATGCGGACATGGCTGAGCGGATTGGCGGTCAACAGCGCAGCGTCCTTTCCAGTCCGACGTCCGGTTGCAGTAGCTGGCCTCGAAAACCAGCAAAGGCGTTGTTCCTCTTGTTCTTGGGCCCGTCTGTATGGCAGGATCTACTGGTCGGGGCCAGTCACGGCAAGGGTAACCGTGATCTTGTTCCGACCCAGCAATGTGGCTTCGTTTGGAAGTTCAGTAGTCAGGTTGTGGACGCACAATGGCGAAAGTGATCATGGCGCCGGTCAGGCTTCGGACAAGGAGCGTTGGGCCTGCAACGAGGGCAAGCAGAATACTGAGCACGGGGTTGGGCTCGGAGAGAATAGGAGGGATACAGTGCGCCTGATGTGGTGGTTTGCGCGTTTCTTTTTAGTCGTTGACCTTTTTAGTGGTTGTCGTTGAAAGCCCTGGATCGCGATCGACGCGGTATTAGCCACAGCCTTCTCGGAGGCAGCCAGAGCGACTTACGAGAAAACAGGAGCGAGATACATCGCTGTGAGGGGCGAAAAGGGTCGTTTGGGCGAGCAGTCTGGGTCTGGACCAGGACTGCTAATTTTTTCAGAGCGGTATAGATGGGAGTAGCGGGTATTCAGAGCAGCGTCGTCGGCGATGGGGATGGTCTCTGGTGGAGCAGTGGATCACCGCCAGCAAAGCGAAAATGGAGATGGGACAGCGTCGAGCAAACAGCGGTCGAAGAGGCCGGCCGAGAATGCGTTATCGAGGCTGCAGAGGTCTGCGTGTCTAGCGTCACAGCGTTGCGCCGACCGGATGCCGCTGACTGAGAGGCTGTGCGGCGGCCTGCAATCCGGACGGAGAATCGGACGTGCAGCGGAGACGAGTCGGGGCGCGGAAGCCGAGAGAAAAAGGGAGAATTGAGCGAGAATTATGGCAGGAGAGAGGAAGGCCGAGACGAGAGCGTGGGCAGGACGAGGAGCGTGCCGGCAAGGATGAGCCGAAAAACGAAAAGCGGCAGGCAGGCAGGCGGTGCAGCAAGGCACGCAGGTGAGTCCAATGATGCGCTCAGCATACGCACAAAGGTGTTGGATCCGGAAGATGTTGCAGCACGAGGGAATTGACGCAGCCAATGTGGCCAAAACTACGGAGTACGGGGGAAGGAAGGGGGTGGATACGCGCAGGAGGAAGGCAGGCTTGGGGAATTCGTTTGGGGAAACTGCAAGCAGGCATTCCGTTCCGTCCCCAACGGCTATCTTTTCCGCTACCCCAGGAAAAAGGGGATGCAAGGACTCCGTCCGATACGGAGTAGATGGAACAGGCGAGTGGTCAGTGCCCCGAGCTAGGCCCAGGTAAGAGCATACCAGGGAAGCAGAGCAGCGCGCCGTGTTGCGAGACAAAGGTTGGCGGCCAGCTTGAGGCAAACGGGCGAGGACGGAATAAGATGCTACATATTAATGTGAGTGGGCGGGGTTCCCCTCACTCACTACCCCGTGCTCCAGGCCATTGGCGAGGAGGCTATTGCTCAGGCGGTGTTAAGCGATTAGTCAGCGCTAGAGGAAATCCGAGAAATACCCGCGGATTCGGCCGATTGGGGAGGATCCCAGAAATCGACGACTTTGAGCAGAGGCGCAGCCACAGAGAGGCACAGGCGCGGCACAGACACGGAGTCGCTCCGCATAGGGGTGTTTTTCCATTTTGCGTCTCGACTGCCAGCGGCGACCTGTGGAGCGCTCGCTTGCTCAGCTCAGCGATCTGTCCTGGCTGTGGGCCCTCGAGAAAAACCGGAGGTGACCGCTCCGAGCGGAATGGCCAGGCTGCCCCCTTTGTGCCGGCCAATGGGCAGGACAGCAAAGGCAGCCTGTCAACGGCCCCATTTCCCCGCTCATCCGCCACTGGCGATGCCCCCAGTCTAGACGGGTCGACGTAGGATTGCATCGTCATCGAGCAGTGGGAGCTCACGATGGAAGATACTGTCAGACCTAGTACAGATTACACTCTGTTACATGGTCGGACACAAACGTTACTGGCGAGCGTGGCCTCGATCTAAGGCTGGTGTGGGTGGAGATGGGCGGCCCAAGGGCGTTTTGCAACTTCTGTAGCATTACGAGAGGCTTACATATATCAATCTTACAGGACGGAATCCTTCAGTCGTGGGGGAGCGGGGAATGGCTTCCGGCCTGCCAACCCCGCATACTGAGTCCACGTGGATGTCAGTCGCGAGGCATCTACTGCAGTCTTGTTGAAACCAAATGCAATGGGTATGGATGGGTACAGACCATAACTCCCGCCAGACCAAACTATCCTATTCAGATACCTCTAACAATTCCAAACGCCATTCCGACTTTATCCTCCCTAGGTCCTCTAGGTTCTCACTCAGGTCCTTCTCTCTGGTCTTCTCTGGTCGTCCTCTCTGGTCGTCCTCCCTCATCCCCTTCAGCCCTCACTCCTCATCCACCCCCCGTCACCCCCCATCCACCCCCAAATACACTGGAATCCCGTACACAACTACTGCTGCTGCCGTCAGATAGCGGAACCGCGGAGCCTCGCGGGCCCGCATGACGGCCTCGACCAGCGACACGGCCGATGCAGCTGCCGGCTTGCTCGCCGTCGTGTCAAACGAGCCGCGTGGCAGCAGTCCCCACTCCTCAAACGTGCGGCCGGCAAAGCGGTCAATGTCCTTGTCGGTCACGTCCCAGAGCGTGCCCACGACGGCCGGACAGCCGGCCAGCATGTAGTTCCACACGGGGCCGTGCAGCTCAAAGTCGCCGTTGTAGTCCAGGCCGGCCGAGCTGCAGCCCATCAGCAGCGCCGTGGCGCGACAGCGGTCCAGCGAGCGCACCGTGCGGCCGCGAATGTACTGTGCGCCGCTGCCGTGGCCAAAGTACAGCAGCACGTCCTTTTCGCGCAGCACGGCCGCGAACTCGTCTTCGGTCGGCGCCCGGCCGACAATCCGCGTCCACGAGCCGCGCACGCTGGCCGACAGCGGCTCGTCAAACGTTGCCTGTGTTGATGCCAGGTCGCCGGACGGGTTGAGCATGTATGCGCCAGCCGAAGGAGAGGCATAATGTCGTTTTCTGGTTTTTGGTTCTCTTCTGGGTCCCTCTCTCGGTTCTCCTTTGGGTTCTCCCTCTCTTTTTCCTCTGGCTTCTTCCTCTCTCGGTCGCCCCCCCCTCTCTCTCTCCCCCCCCAACAAGCGTCGTAGACAGGCGAGCGACGGAATCCGCGACACCGCCGACCCCTGCAGACACGGCAGTGCCTCCCACGGGAACACGTGCAGCGCCTTGTCCAGCACCAGGATCGTGTGCGCGTCCTCGGGCGCGGCCGTGCTGCCGCCCTCGCCGTCCTCGCCGTCCTCGCCGTCCTCGCCGTCCTCGCCGTCCTCGCCGTCCAGCTCGCGCACGGCCGCGTGGTACGCGCACAGCCCGTCAAACGTCTCGATCACCATGGCGTCAAAGTCGATCTCGTCGTAGGCGTTGCGCTCGCCGTGGAACTGCAAAATGTCCACGACAAAGTACAGTAGGTCGTTGAGCGCGTCGTCAAAGTCGCAGCCGGCCGCTGTCGCGTCGCCCAGGCCGATAAACAGGTCCAGCGTGCGCGGGTCCAGCGACACCCGCTGGCTCGTCTCGCTCGTCTCGCCCGTCTCGCCCGTCTCACCCGTCTCGCCCGTCTCGCCCGCACGCGCACGCGCCGACGCCTTGCCTCGTCGCCCCCGAACGGTCCGCCGCGACGGCAGGTGGCGGTTCAGCATGCCCTCAAAGGCGGCCTGGAAGCGGCCAAACGGCCCTGGCCGGCGGCTGTGCTGCGAGAAGATGCCGCGGAAGCCGCCCAGCCAGATCTGCTCCACGCTGTCCAGCAGGTCGCGGAGCTGCTCGTCCAGGGCCGTCCGCTCGGTCCACCAGGCCGTCTTGGCCCCCTTGACCGTCATGTCGCGCGCGTCGTGGCAGCTGGCGTTGGTGGCCGCGATGATGGTCAGCAGCTCTGCGCGGCCCTGCTGGAAGGTAAACACGTCCGTGTCGGCGTCGCGCGAGATGGCCCGCTCCAGCGGCAGCCGCAGCACAAACGGGCTCTCGCCCGCCTGCAGCTTCGTGATGCACAGGTCCTGGCTGTTTTCCGCCAGCGCCAGCGACACCACGCTCCACGCCTTGGGGATGATGTCAATGTAGTCGTGCTGGAACCGGCTGATGTCGGCCGTCGACAGGCCCATCGATCGCCGGCTGTCCGACCTGTCCTCCTCGCACGAGAGCGACCGGTCAATGTCGGGCCGCGACGTCGACGCCCTCTCCACCAGCAGCGCCTTGCGTTCTCGCCGCCACGTCATGTTCCTGGCCAGCTCCACCGAGCAGGTCGCATAGGCCGGCTGGCTGACCGCTCGTGGCGTGCTCCAGGACATGGCCGAGAGCGTGATCACCGCGCTCTGCAGCATGCTCGAGATCCGGTGAAGCGTGCTGGCATCGCCCGACGTAGCGGCAATGGCCTGTGCCGCGATCAGTCGGCTCTGTGCCTCCAGGAGGCTGTCCACGAATCCCTGCGCATCATTGGGCATCTTGGGCGCCGTCGCTCTGCCTTTGCCGCCGCTGCTGACTGCCGGAAACGAGAGCGTCGAGTCCTGGATGACCGAGAAGACAGCATCGCGCGCCATCTGCTCCGTGCTGTACCCCAGCAGACAGGCTGCCAACGTCACCTGTTCTACCAGCGTCTCTGCCCGCGTCTTGGGCGTCGTGCAGGCATCCGATGCTGCTGATGACGCCTGCAGGATCGCCAGCGCCGCCGACCAGTCCTTGTTGTTCAGGAGCGACATGGCCTGGTTCAGCAGCACCGCATCCCGGAGTCCCACCACTGCTGCATTCTCAGACACGACCCCGACGGCAGGAGCAGGCGTCGGCGCATCGACGGCCTTTTTTGTTGACTTTGCTGCCGCCTTGCGCCGGCTGGTCGCTGTCGCCGGCTTCGTGGCAGCGGGCGTCTTTGCCCGTCGTGCAGCCGTCGCTCTGGTCGTCTTCCCCTTGGCTGCGGCTGCTGTCTCGACCACCACTTCGGCCTCCACCGCGGTCTCGCCAGAGCCACCAGACAAGCGCTCGATGATCGCCTCGGCGAGTCCGATCATCTCCGTCTCCCCTTCCTCGTCCTTGATCTCGCGGAACAAGCCGCCGAGCTCGCACGCGAGCGCCGCCTTTCGGCCTGTCTGGTCGATCTCGGTCATCCGGGAACGTGCAGCCGTTGCCAGTTCCAGGGACCGTTCTGGCTTGCTGGCTTTCAGCCAGACGCTGCCCAGCCACGCCTCGGATTGCGCCAAGCACAGAGCACCGTTCGTTGCCATCGCCATCTTCTGGGCTTGCTCCGCATAGTAAAGCGTCTCCTGGAACATGCCAAGGTGGGCGTAGATGGACGAGAGACGCATCATGCCATCGAATAGAGGATGGAAGAGCGTCCAGAACTCTGGCGAGGCAGCTGTTCTCGATGCCGTCACAGAAACGGTCGAGACGTCTTCGGCTGCCGATTGCTCCGGCTCTGCCTCTGTTGCCACTGACATGTTCATGCTTGCATCCTCGTCTCTCACCAGCATCGCCTTCTCTAACCGGCTCCAATCGTAGAACAGCATGCGGACGCCACCCCTTGCGCTTTGCAAAGCCAGATCAGCGTCTCCCATCTCCAATGCAAGGATCGATTGCAGCATCGAGGCGCGGGCCCCGAGCATTCTTCTCTGCGGCCCGTCCGACTTTGTCACGTCGGCCACCACCGAGGGCTTGACTTCTATGAGATGACCGTGTCTGCATAATAAAACGCCAGTTAGCTCTCGTCCGGGCCTCTCCCATGCAGGCAGTAGAGCAACTCACGCTTCTTCGAGACGGCCCACCGCAATCAGGTATTCGGCGAAAGAGAGGTGGAATTTTGCCACCGTTTCTACCAGTTCGGGTGCCTGAGACCCCTGTTCGATATGACTGCTGACGCTCCCTAGGATCTGCTCGGCCTTCAGGCTCTCCCCTATACGGACGTAGTGTGATGCTAGCATGGTGTCATGGGATATCTGGAGGCGACTGTAGCCGTCGCTCGCGCCTGCCGATTCGGACGAGATGCTGCAGAGACGTGAAGACAGTTCCAGTACTTTGGTGAGAATCGCGTCACGGCCCATGGCACGCATGAACTCGGCAACCGATTGCAGGTGTATCTGGAGGTCCGAGATGCTGTCGATCACCTGCTCCAGGTCTGCCCGTGTCGGCCTAGACGCCAGGAGAGAGCTCCACGTTGCCAGACACGACTCCAGTCCCGGAACGTCAGAGTAGCCCTCCCCGAAGCCGGCCAGGGAGTTGGCCAGGGCCTGGTAGTGAGGCAAGTAGCCCGCGAGCGTGGCGTCATCTGCGAGCCCCTGGCTGCTGATAAGGCCCAGCACGGCCGTCAGCTGTGGGCTGATGTCCGTCAGCACCTCTGGCGTGTCGATGTTGACCGAGACGAGTCGGAGAAGAGTGCGCAGCCGCCGGATCGGAAATCGCGTGGGGTAGTAGATCCGAAGGAGCGCCTCCACACAGGGCTGTGTCAGGGTGATCCGCGGCGATGAGCTCTTGGAGCTGCCGCGGCCGAGAAAGATGAAATGCAGCTCGTGCTCCAGCACCGCTGCTCGCTCTTCTTCCTCCAGACCGCCTGTCCAGTCCATCTGCACCTGCTCTAGCCGAGATATGGTAACGAGAGCACGCGACAGCGTCTCGATCGGACTGTTGGCCGTCCAGGCAAGGCTGGGTGGCCGCGTTTTCAGCAACGAAACCGTCTGGGCCAAGACCCCGTCGTCTACCAGAGACGATCGAATAGACTGAAAGGCGCCCAGAGCCTCGCCAATCTGACCCATGGATTTGCACATGTCTCCCAGCCGCTCGAGTTTGGCGACGAGATGCGCCCTTTCCTTCTCGGCAGCAGACCGGTGCTTGACACAGTCGACAGCTCTCCGGAGCGCCTTGAGCGCATCCAGCTCAGACTCCTTTGCTTTGCGCAGGGCGTTGTAGTTGAGGTAGTAGAAATGGGAAATCTTGACGTAGTAAGACGAGGCTGCGTCGGCCGTGGATTTGAGGTCGCCCAGGTACTCGAGGACGGTGAGAGAGTCGCCGAGGACGGAGTCCAGCTGGTCCCAGGCCATGCGGCTTTCCTCAATCATGGTCTTGGTGACGACAAAGGCCGAGTCCAGCGTCGGTCGGATCGATTGCGAAAGAAGCTGTCGGCGCTGCTCGTATCGCAAAAAGTCTTTGGTGCAGCTCTTGGCCGCAGGAGGCTTGCCGAGCCACCGGAGACAGAACCGCGGACACTGGTGGATGAACGTCTCCATCAGCTGCCGAGTCGGCTCGGGTGCCACGCCAGTATTGCTGTCGTTGGTGTCCTTCTTGGCTTGGCTGATCAGCAGGTTCATAGCCGCTTTCCGGACCAGACACACGTTTACAAGCAGCTCTTCCAGCTCGACAGTATCGCCCTTTAGGGATCCCTTGATGTATTCGAGCACGTCGGCCAACAGAGCTTGGCTGCTCTGCAGACGTGCCTCGGGCTTTTTCAGCTGCAGAGAGAGCAGCAGTGCTGCAGCCGAGCAGCGCCGAGCAGCTGAATCGTCACTGGCCGTCAGAAGACCACGAAGCTCCGAAGCCCAGTGGATGGCATCGTCCAGATGGCCGGTCTCACGTGCGACCGCACTAAGGGTCTGGTAGATACTTGCCAGCGGAGACTTGGACGTTCTCGAGACGGTGAGTTTGCCGGTGGCCAAGAGCTCTTCGACATGGTCGAAGCACCGCCGACAGAACGAGTATGACAGCTTGCCTGCAGAGCGACATCGTCGAGCGTAGGTCGACAGACACCGGGCAAACGGAGACACAATGTCTTTGTCGGCATCGTGTTTTGCTTGTGCCGAGAGCCTCCAATGACACAGTCTTGCCTCGAGGCTGAGCACTTGGAGCTCCAATGCTGCAGAGGGCGCAATGCTGAGCTTCGGTTCCAGAGCAGAAGAGTCGTCCTTGCTGGCGATGCTCGGTGTCAGAGCCAAGAGCAGCTGGGAAAGCGTCTCGAGCTGGCGCAATGCCTTTTGCTGCTCGGCCGGAAGCATTGCCTCCGCCTTGACGCAGCGCAGCACGGTGTGCAGAGCCGAGGATCTGGAGCTGCGCCGCAGGAAAACGAGAGAGGCGTCCACGTGCGACGGCTTCTTCAGGGCCACGAGTATACGGAGGGCCTGCAGCTGCGAAGCCACAACTAGACGCAGAGCTGGGGTGGTGGCTCCGGCCACATCTGCATAGTCCAGGAGGTCGCTCGGTGATGCGGTCAGTTCTGAAGCAGCAGCAGCAGCAGCAGCAGTAGCCGACGCCTCTTTTGTGTCCCTTGATTTGGTGGCCTTCGTCGTGGCCGGTTTTGCTGCCGTGCGCAAAGACGGATCCTGCACATGTCCGGCAAGACGGCCCTTGAGGACGCGCAGCTCACGGCAAGCCTGGTCCAGCATGCCCAGACCGATGAGCTTGGCGACAAACGAAGACATGCCGGCCTCGAGCTGGAGGTCGGGCAGCGCGACCTGTCCTGCATCCTGCACCGTCCGCAGCGTGACAAAGGCCACGCGGGCGCACTCGACCGTGGCCAGGTATGGCGCGTGACTGTTGGAGGACGCGGTCGGCTGTGCCGGTTTTGTCGGCGAGGTCACGACGCGGTTGAAGGCACGCGGCTGCAGTGGTATCATGGGTGCGGACATGGATCTTCGTAGCCGCCCGGTGATGGCCGTCTTGGGCGGTGCGGCATCGTCGCCGCCGGCTGCGGCCTGTGTCGACGCTGGCGTCGGTGGTGGCCGCGGCTTCGAGGCTTCGGTGAGGGCTTTGAGCGTCGCATTGACGACATGTGTGGCGAGCTGGGCCTTTTCCTTGGGCGAGAGCTGCTCGGCGCGTGTCTCGTCGGCTAGCCGTGCAGCCGGCCGTCGTTTGGCCGCGGCCGTGCCAGGCCTAGAGGGGCCGCCGGCCGTGTTCGGTCGCGATTGTGCAGCTCGTGATGTAGTCCTGGTCGAGGACGAGATCGTCTTCAGGTCGGCTTCGGCTGGTGGGAGAAGCAGCGATTTGAGGGCGACAACGGTGGCGGGCGTGCAGGTAGAGCACGAGGCGACGGCCGTGCGGACCGCGTCGGCCTGCTGCTGCAAGGAAGCCATGCGGGAGGGAGGCAGATGGCGAGCAGAGAGAGCGGATGAAGGGAAAATAAAGAGAAAGGAGATCGCTGGGAGGTCATGAATGGGCTCTGATGCCGATAATCACAACATTGCCGGACCGGTCTATGGATAGCTCCGCAAAAACAGGCAAAGCGTATGGTATGAAGGGCAGATGCATGAAGGAAGAGGTCAAGATATGACAGAACAAGGGCTATACAGAACGAGGCTGACGCTCATTCGCAAGCGGCGAATCTCAGCGGAGGCACACAACTTTTGGCAGGTGTCAATTCGTTGTTTCCCTGAGTGGAAAACTACCGGCCTAGTGTTGGCCCAGCAACAGTGACCCCACGCTCGAAATTTTTGGACCTTGCGAATCTGTTTTCGCATTCCAACGACAGGACAACGAGCTCGAGACAGTTTGTAAGCCAACGACAAACGCACGCCATGAACAGCACAGTGGCCCGAGGACTGCGTGCGGTAGCGGTGCGCCGCGCCGTACCGACGCCGGCGGTAGCATGCAGGAGCCAGCAGCTGTCGGGATTTCGGCGACGCGCCAGCTCGCTGCCAACGCTGCTGCAGCCGTCGTTCTGGAAGGCGATCATCCCGAAGCCGCTCCGGCGGTCTCCCGAGGCACAGGCGGTCGAGTCGGTGGTCAAGGTGGCGGCCACGCCGTGGTGGTCGAGGGAATGGAACCCGGCGACGTTTTACATTGCCATCTTCCTCTGCATCGGCTCCATGTCGATCCAGATGATCTCGCTCAAGAAGGGCTTCGACGGCTTTATGCGGCAGTCCGAGGTCAAGATCGGGCTGCTGCGGGAGGTGCTGGAACGGGTCCAAAAGGGCGAGGACGTGGACGTGGAGCGGGTTCTGGGCACAGACGACCCGGCACAGGAGGCCGAGTGGGAAGCAGCGCTGCGGGAAATCGAGCGCGACGACGTCCCGAAGCGCCAGCAGAAGAAGGCAGCGAGCAAGGCGCCGGCCACCGATGCCGCGACCGAACCCGTCGCCATAGTGCCACCGACAAAGGGTGCCGCGTCGATTTCGAGCTTCTACTGAGCACAGACCAGAGTCAAGAGCCTGGAGAGGGCAGACAGGACAGGCGAGAGAGGGTCATTGCTCGTGTTTCTATTTCTTCTTTCTTTTTCTTCATTCTTTTTCTTCTATATACAGACGGTCTATGAGAGCATGTCTCTAAACAAGGCAGGCTCGGCGCCGCGGCCGCCGTCTTCCGAAGCTGCCGGGCCGTCCTCGCGTGCCGTTTTCTGGAGCTCCTCTACGAGCAGTGGCAGCAGGCTGTCGGTGGCCATGTCGACCCGGACGCCTTGTGCTCCGTCCTGGTCGGGGTCGACGCTGTCGAAGAAGGCCTCCTCGCCGCGGACGCCGCCCAGGTTGACAATGGCGATGGGCATGCCGCGGTCTTGGGCGCGCTTGGCCAGGCGCCAGGCCGAGTACGTGGCGAGCGACGTGGCGAGCACGAGCAGGCGGCCGGCCTGGTCGACGGCGGCCTCGGCGGCGTGCTTGACGGCGGGCGCAATGTTCTCGCCAAACATGACGACGGCCGGCTTGAGGATGCCGGCCCCACGGCCACTAGCGCGCGGGGGTGTCCAGGCGCCGTCGCCGTCGACCTCGACAGCCGGCCGGGAGCCGTCCGCGGCCACGGGCGGCTGGGCGAGGCAGTGCGCGCAGGCGGGGTAGCGGAAGGTGGTGTACGGGGCGCCGGGCACGTCCACGTCGCCGTCGGGGTTGCTGATAAACTGGGGGGTCTGCCCTGGCCTCTCGTCAAACGCCCCCGAGGCGATGGCCTCGGCCAGAAAGGCGGCCCAGGCCGGATTCAGGCGGGCCAACTCGTCCTGGAAGGCGTCGCGCGGAAACTCGTGCCGGCAGGACGTGCAGACGGTCGCGCGCAGGTAGCCGTGCAGCTCGACCGTGGCCGGGCGCTGCGGGTGGGCCAGCCGGTGAAACGAGTCGACGTTCTGGGTCACAACCGCGTCCACATAGCCGAGGCGGCCAAGGTCGCCCACGGCGTGGTGGGCCGCGTTGGGCGCCGCCCTGCGCAGCGTCGACCAGCCGAGGAAACTGCGGGCCCAGTAGCGCTTGCGGGCCTCGTGGCTGCCGACGAACTCGTGGTGGTAGATGGCCCGGTATGCCTTGTTGACCCGGTAGGTCCCGTGGGCACCGCGGTAGTCGGCCAGCCCGCTGGCCACCGAGAGGCCGGCGCCCGTGACCACCACCGTGGCCGCCGACAGGCCCGGCCGCGGCGGCGCCGTCAAAAACGCCCGCAGCGCCGCCACCGCCGCCGCCGGTGTCGTCGCGTGGCGAGGGAGGATGGGCGGCGCCGGCAGGACGTCGGTGAAGGGGATGCGCAGCAGCGGCTTGCGCAGGGCCATCGGACTGTCGGTTGGCGGCTGGCTGCTGGCTGCTGGCTGCTATCTCAGCCAAAAAGACGCGGCGGCGGCGCAGATGGACGGGTGGTGGGCGAGGCTCAATGTCAGGCTATCCAGCTTATCGGCCCTCAAGGCCATGATGTCTTTGCAATTCCTACTCCGTAATGCTTACATAATATTACGTCGTTACGTAATACCCCACCACCACGCGGACGTCTGCGAAAATCTCGTCTCGCCGAGGAGCTACGGAGTAATGCAGTCTGGGGCTATCTCCGCTGGCAGCAGCAGCAGCAGCAGCAGCAGCAGCAGCAGCAAATCGAACGACGCGGATAGGCGCATTCCGCCTGGCCTGTATCGGACCTGGCTGGGCTGCAAAGTGGCGCCCACTGGTGCTGGCGGCATTGCATTCCGGGCCAGTGGTTGGTGGGCAGCCTCAACAGAGCTCCGGCCTCGTTGACTCGTAGTAGCCGCAGAGTTTCCCCCCAGACACAATCCTTATTGCCATGTATATCTCCTTGCGTCGTAAGCCATTGGCGTCAACCGAGTCGAGCAACAAGGGAGAGTAATTGGATTCGGCTCTCTCGTCTGCCTGCCGGCTGTCGTTCGTTTCGCTCATTTTGCCCAGCCCGACCGGCTGCTGTCTCTCTCTCTTTCTCTCTCTCCCTCTCTCTCTGGTCTGTTTCCCACCCGTGTCTCATTTCCTAGCTCTCCTTTCTTTTTCTGCTCCCAGACCTTCACAATCAATTGGCCGCCGTCCTCTGTCGCTGCGCCACGCCGTCTCGCCCAACACACCGCACACCTCCGCGCCCATGCCTCTACCGCTTCGTTGGCGCTGTCCTTTGGGCGGACGTCCGCTGCGCCTCTGCCACTCGTGCTGTGCGGCTGGCGCCAGCGCTGAAACAGCTGCCAGCCGGCGCTGTGGCCACTCGCATTCCCGCTTTATCCACCACGGCAGCCGCTTCTATTCTTACCTCCACGTCAGCCAGGGGCTCTTAATAATAAAGCCACCTCAACCACAAACACGACTGCAGCAGCAGCCGTCGCCACGACAGCCAACACGTCATCTTCGCCCATCCTTGTCGTCGTCGCCCCTGCTATTTAGCTCTCCGGCGCCGTCGCTGCTTGCGCCCTCCTTCTCGCTCCAATTCGACCTGCAACGCCCGGCTGCACTGCCCTTTTCAACCTCCCCGTCACCCTCTCGAAACCACCGCCGCAAGCTCACCCGCTGCCTGCCCGCCATCATGGCCGCCTCGCAGGTCCGCACGCGTAGCGACGACTCGCACACGCACTCCCACGCCGACACCGACGAAGGCCACGGCCACAGCCACTCGCACGGCCTCGGGCTCGGCCATCACCATCACCATGACAATGTCTACCTCACGTCGCAGAACAAGAAGGACGCCGGCGTCCGCATCACGCGCATCGGCCTCTACTCCAACCTCGGCATGGCCTTTGTCAAGGGCGCCGGCGGTTACTTTTTCAACTCGCAGTCCATGCTGGCCGACGCCTGGCACAGCATGACCGATCTGGCCTCTGATGTGCTCACCCTGGCCACGGTCTCGTGGAGCCTGCGGCCCCCGACCGATCGCTTTCCCACCGGCTTCGGCAAGGTCGAGAGTCTCGGCTCACTCGGCGTGTCCGGCATGCTTCTCGGCGCCGGCCTGTTTATGTGCATGAGCAGCTCCCAGTCGCTGTATGCACACCTCTGGCTGGATCCTGCCGCCGCCGCCGAGGTCCTGGCCCACGCCCATTCCCACGGCCACAGCCACAGCCACGGCCACATGCACAGCGAGGGCGGTGGTCCCAGTCTGCATGCCGCCTGGCTGGCTGCCGGCACGGTCCTGGTCAAGGAATGGCTGTATCGAGCGAGTATGCATTACCCCTTTCTTCTCCCCACAGCCCGACCCGGTTTTTTTTTTTTTTTTCTTTTTTCCTTCTGATTTACGGATTACTGACCCCAGCAGCCATGAAGGTTGCCCGTGAACGGAAATCGTCCGTGCTCGCGTCGAATGCCGTGCATCACCGCGTCGACAGCCTGACAGGCATCGTGACTCTGGCTGTCATCCTGGGCGCCAACTTTATCCACGACGCCGCCTGGTTAGACCCAGTCGGCGGGCTGCTGATCTCGCTAATGGTGATCCGTGCGGGCTGGGAGAACACGGCGTCGGCGCTGTACGAGCTTGCCGACCGCAGCATCGACAAAGACGTCAAGCGGTCGGTACGGAAGCAGATCACGAAGTCGCTCGCAGACCAGACAGTAGTGCCGGACGGCCAGCTGCATCTGGTCGAGGTACGCGACGTGTCTGGGGTCAAGTCAGGGCCGAACTACCTGGTGGACATTGAGATGGCCGTGCCGGGTGACTGGACGGTCGAGACGACGCGGAGGATCGAGGAGGCCGTACGGGTTCAGGTGGGCGGCTCCGTGCGAGGCGTACGGCGGCTGCGGGTCCGATTCGTGAAGCTGGACGAGACGACGGCCAAGTTTGACGAGTTCATGGCCAACGACGTCAGCCCGCGCGAGAGCCCAGAGCCGGAAGAGCACGATCATGATCACGACCACGATGATGGCCATGATCATGACCATGGTCACGGTCACGACGATCACGGCCATGATCACAGCAACGGGAATGGGCACAGCAAGCACTGATAGACCGAGCATGGCAAGACCATATAACGGAGTTTTTTTGGCTTTAGATGTACAGTACGCAACACCAAAAGGAAGGATCGGGAGCACTTGGGTTTATCTGTGGCGACAAATAGAACAGAGTGGTATTACATAGTAAAGTGGGCATTTACTCGACTACGAAGCTGAGTCCTTCTAGGATCGGCACCGTAGCTTGGAACCTGCAGGCCAGCGCGGGCTGATAACAAGATAGTTCGGCAGGGTTAACCTGATGCAGTAACGGCCGGCAGGGTGGCCACCCCGCTAAACCGGGGCTTCCTGGACAGGTCGGAAGAGCGCAGAGCGTGGGGTGTCGACGATGTTTGGATCTGCGCGCTTGCGGTGAGCTCACCACGGCTCGCGGGTCAGGCCAAGCCTGAAAGACGCACGCTTTAGCCGGACTAATGCGGACATTCGAGCAACCATTTAGCCTATATTGACGAAGCAGCCGACTACAACACGACAACGTTGAGGATATTTATTTGGGAGTTGGAAACACAAGCACGCAACACCCAAACAGCAGCTAGCCATCTACAGTAAATCATCTCCTTGTTCACAGATACGCTTTAGAGAATGGCTGCATCCGACGGACCTCTGTATCTCGGGCTCGACCTTTCCACACAGCAGCTTAAGGGTACGTGCCCGTTGATTGCTCTTCTCTGCTCGTTACTTGCTCCTTCCTTTCTCTGTTATTCCTGCTCTTCCTAGTCTTCCCCAGCTCTTTCCTCCCATTCTTTCTGTCCTGCTTGGCTCTCACAACTTCTTCATACTCACACATCTACAGCCATTGTGGTCGCATCAGACCTCAGCGTCGTCGCCCAGGCCAAGGTCGACTTTGACAACGACTTTGGCGCCAAGTATGGCCTGACCAAGGGCGTGCTGACCAACCCGGCCGAGGGCGAGGTGTACGCGCCCGTGGCCCTCTGGCTCGAGGCCATTGACCTGGTGCTGGCCCGCCTCAAGGCGGCCACGGCGGGCACGTCGGTGGTGTCGCGCATCCGCGCCATCAGCGGATCGTGCCAGCAGCACGGCAGCGTGTACTGGGCGGCGGGTGCGGCAGCGCGGCTGGGGGGCCTGGCCGACCGACCGGACACGGGGCTGGCCGAGCAGCTGTCCGGAGCCTTCTCGCGGCCGTGGGCGCCCAACTGGCAGGACCAGAGCACGCAGGCCGAGTGCGACCTGTTTGACGGCCGGCTGGCGGGCGGCGCACACGGCCTGGCGGCGGCCACGGGCAGCGCGGCACACCACCGGTTCACGGGGCCGCAGATTATGCGGATTCGCCGGCGATGGCCCGACGTCTACGCAGCCACGACGCGCATCTCGCTCGTGTCGTCGTTTGTGGCGTCGGTGCTGCTGGGCGCCCTCGCGCCGCTGGACATTAGCGACGTCTGCGGCATGGACCTCTGGGACATGCAGAAGCAGGCCTGGTCGCGGCCGCTGCTTGAGCTCGCCGGCGGTGGCTCTGCGGCCGACGGCGAGGGCCTGCGGGCGCGGCTCGGCGACGTGCGCATCGACGGCGGCGGCAGCATGGGCCCGCTCTCGCGCTACTTTGTGCAGCGCTACGGCCTCGCGGCCGACTGCCAGATCGCCCCCTTTACCGGCGACAACCCGGCCACGATCCTGGCCCTGCCGCTGCGGCCGCTCGACGCCATCGTCAGCCTCGGCACCTCCACCACCTTCCTCATGGTCACGCCGCACTACAAGCCCGACCCGAGCTACCACTTCTTCAACCACCCGACCACGCCCGGCCAGTACATGTTTATGCTCTGCTACAAGAACGGCGGCCTGGCCCGCGAAAAGGTCCGCGATGCCCTGCCGCCCGCCGGCAACGGCGACAGCGATGGCAGCGATGTGTGGGCTGCCTTCAACAAGGCCGTCCTCGACACGCCCGTCCTCGGCAGCGACCCCGGCCGCGCCCGTCTGGGCCTCTACTTTTACCTCAACGAGATCGTCCCCAACATCCCCGCCGGCACGTGGCGGTACAGCTGCAGCCGTGCCGATGGCAGCGGCCTGGCGCCTGTGGTCGACCCCAAGGCCGTCGGCTGGAGCCCCGTGCAGGACGCCCGCATCATTGTTGAGTCCCAGGCGCTGTCCATGCGGCTGCGCTCGCAGGCACTCGTGCACGACGTCCCCGGCAGCGCCTCGACCACGGCCACAGCAGCAGTACCGAAACTGCCGGCACAGCCGCGTCGCGTCTACCTCGTCGGCGGCGGCTCGCTCAACCCGGCCATTGCGCAGGTGCTCGGCGAGGTGCTGGGCGGCACCGAGGGCGTGTACCGGCTCGACGTGGGCGGCAATGCGTGTGCGCTGGGCGGCGCTTACAAGGCGCTGTGGGCGATGGAGCGGGCCGAGAACGAGACGTTTGACGACCTGATCGGCCGCCGCTGGAAGCCCGAAGGCGCCATCGAGAAGGTCGGTCCTGGTTACGTGGCCGAGCCGTTTGCACAGTACGGCGACGTCTTGGGGGCGTTTGAGCAGATGGAGCACAAGATCCTGCAGCAGGAGCATGCAAAGAATGCAAATTAGACATGGTAGACTGAATATCATGAGAAATAGATGCCCCTCGACTTGTGTATTTAGTGTGCATTTGACAGCTGACGAATTCCAGGAACCCCTCAATTGCGTTCGCTAATAGCCTAATACACAGCAACGATGCCACCCGAAAAGCAGCACAGTCAGAGCCTACTGCTAGGCCCCGTCTCTCTGCTCGACTGTCTCGTCTTCTGTCTCTTTCTGGCGCCGCAGCTGGTCCTGCAGGCCGGCTTGTCGGCCACATTGGCCTGTGGCCTGCAAGCCCTACCGTTTCTGCGTGAGTGCCAGCGCTTGTGATCTGCTCAAGACCGGCTTCGCTGACGGCCAATCCGAGGAAAGTCGTCCGGCTGCCGCTGGCCATGGCAGCCGAGCACTGCCTGCCGGCATGGCTGCGACGAAGCACCAGAAGCACGCCTCGCCGTCGTTCCCCGGCTGCCGCGGCCACGCTGTTCCAGGACCTCGTCGTCCGCTGCGTCCGCTGGGGCTTTGTGCACATTCCGCCTCGTGTCGGCCGCGTCTTCTTCTCGCCCGCCGTCGCCCTGCCGTTCCATCGCTTCCGCCAGCTGCGCCACGGCTGCGGCTACAGATCTCGCGAGCCGGTGCCCCTACGGTGGCGCGAGCACCAAGGCGTGAGGAGGCTACGGTACACTGTCCATCTACGCATGCTGACTAATACACCAGGTCGGCTTCCGCGGTCTCTGGATCACGCACGACCCCATGACACCTCCGGACATTGTCCTCTTCTTCGTGCACGGGGGCGGCTTCGTGCTCGGGTCGTCACACTTTTACCTCGACCTGCTCCTCTCGTGGGCGACGCTGCTGCTGGCCGCCTCGCCGGACGGCCGCCCCGGGTTTGCCAACCCGGCCGTTTTTAGCTTGGACTACACGCTGGCTCCCGACGCCGTCTTCCCGGCACAGCTGCACGAGGCCATCCGGGCCTACGGACACGTCCTGGCCACGGTGGCGGCCGAGGACGGCCTGCCGGCGCCCGTCGTCGTGGCCGGCGACTCGGCCGGCGGCACGCTCGTCCTCAGCCTGCTGCTGCACCTGGCGGCCGACAAACAGCCAGGCCTCGCCCGGCCCGCCCTGGCCGTGCTCATCTCGCCGTGGGTGTCGCTGTGTTCGTGCCGGTACCAGCGCGCGCGCACCGACTATGTCGACGTGGCCACGCTGGCCGGCTTTGCGGCCCAGTACGTCGGCAGCGTGTCCGCCTCCTCCCCCCTCGCGTCGCCCGGCGACTGTCGAGACGCCGACTGGTGGCGGCGCGCCAGCCCGACGCACGGCTTCCTCGCCACGTACGGCGACGACGAGGTGTTCGCGCCCGAGATCGCCGCGTGGGCTGCCGGCCTGCAGGGATACGGCGTGCCGGTGCTGCTGTGCCCAGACAGCGGCCCGGGCGTGCATGCCTGGCCGGTCGCAGCGCTCTTCTTAGGGAGCACAGAGGCCCAGAGGTTGGATGGCCTGCTAGACATTGTCGCGATCATGCGGCAACGGTTAGCCGAGACTGGTACAAAAGTGCGCCCTTGCCACGAGAATGGAGAGTCGGTCCGGAGCATGTCCGCGTCAGATTAGATCAAGTAATTTAAACCGTCACCGACGCGCTGTCCCGACAGGCGAAACCATAGTCGTGAAAGACTCGGCTTCCTCCTGCGGAAAGCAGCAGTTATGCGTCTCTAGGCTCTTTCTGTCATCACTGCGGCATGCTGTCGTCGTGGTGCTCTCCTGCTCTCCGCCGGAAAGAAGCTTACCTGGTACGGAGTACTGGCGTCTGCAAGCAACGTTCAAGACAAAGACGAAAACAATGCGTTCTTGGGGACATGTTTTACGGAGCAAAGAGGTGGAAATATTCATCTTATCGCGTGCAGTGCTTTCCATCCGTGGCGGAGACTGTGGCGCGCCTTCCCAAGCTCCCCACCCAGAGCCCGTCTCCTGGCCCCACATAAGCTGAGATATGATTACCACAGCTGCTTGGCAGACGGAGGAAGTACGGAGTACTCCGTGCAACAGATCATCTCGTTTGCGACCTATCACGCCGACATTGTCCCCTGGCTGCCTGCTGTCCTGGCGACACACCCAACCGACCATGATACTTGAGCTTTTTCGAATCCACCCAGCTTCTTGCGTCCCATGTTCCGCACGGCCGCTGTTGTGGTGAATACCGGCTTATTGATCCCCTAATTCCTCTAAATCCAGACGTCATCATGGGCCAGGGCCAGTCGGCTGTGCCTCCGGAGTCGCGCTCGCACGAGCAGCTCGTCAGGGAGCTGGTGGGTGTCCCTCGTCTTGCGCTCGAGCGTCGGCACTGCGCCCGGACAGACATGCTGACCCGTGTAGGCCAATCGCTTCGCGGAGAAATGCTTTTCGCCCCTCGAACTGTACTCCCTCAAGGACAACTTCAGGAGCCTCGCAGACCGCCAGCAGGACGTGCGCTACCTCAAGGAGGACACCATGGCGCGCTTCCTGGAGATACCCGACATCCTGCACGCGTCGCCGGTCGTCTTCCACATGGTCTCATGTCTGGGCGCGTTTCCCTTTCTGGCCGATGCTCCGGCTGTCCTGGGACTGGAGCAGCTGGTCATTGTGGTCACCCTCCTGACCGACCGCTATCGGCGCGTCCTGGCGCACGGTGCCAGCGACCGGCGCAGTCTGTTGTTCCGCAGCCTCGCCGTGCACGACCGCGTGCTCTTTTCCGATCCGGACAAGGCCGATACTGCCGGCAAGATGGACGCTGGCCGGCAGCAGCAGACATTTGTGGCAGGAGGGTCGAGTCGGGGTTTTTCCATCGACGCGGCCGTCGAAGACGAAGGCGACAGCGATGGCGATGTCGATGTCGATGTCGGTGGCCATGGAGAGGGGGACGGCGATGACGACTACGAGGACGACAACGACCTCGTCCTAGCTGCCCTCAGCTCGCTCGACTATACCAACCCTCGGCCCAAGACCAAACGGTCGCAGGCATCTCGGCCGAAGAGCAAGAACAGCGCACTTCATGACGCGCGCATCCCCGCAGACAACTTCCGGAAGTTGGTGCTGCTGCTCCTACTCGTCGCACCTTTGGCCCCCCAGGAGCAGCTTTCCAGGCACGTTGACCGCGTCTCGGCAAGTGCGCTCGACAGTCTGCGAGCAACAGCCGAATGCGTGCTGGCGACATTCCTCAACGTCGAGACGTCACCCGGCATCCGGTTTCCGCACTTTGACGCCATCGTTCCCGTGTGCTTCCCCTACCTGTTCAACGGCTTCAACGCGCTCTTTGAGCACTTTCTCTTCTCCAAAAACCTCGACTTTTCCAAGGGAAAGCCCGGAAGCACAGCGCCGGGTGCAAATACCGCTGTGTCTGCACAGCCATCACAGACATTGTCACGGTCATCACCACCGCCGCCGGCACCGCCGCTTCTGCTGCGAGAGTCCGATGACACGATCCTGGATCTCAACGTGCTGTCGCAGCTGTCGTTCTTCCTCCCGGGCGCATCGCTCTTCCATCGGCTGCGGCTGCTGTACTCGGGCGACAACGACGGCTTCTCGATGGGATCATTTGAGTCCAAGGTGTTCAACTGGCGCGCCCCCACGATCCTGCTGGTTCGGGGCACACGTGTTGGAAGCGTGCCGCGTGGCAACCAGGAGGCAGCGTTTGCAGCTGCGCTGCCGCCGCGACGTCTGCCCGCAGGAAGCGCGAGGAGCACGACGACTGACGACGACTCGGACGACGACACGGTGGTGTTTGGGGCGTACGTCAGCCAGCCGTGGCGGCTGACGAACCGCGAGTGCTTTGGCGACAGCGACTGCGTGCTGTTCCAGCTGGCACCGGTGCACGACGTCTTTGCAGCCTCGACGCTGAACCGCGACTACGCGGCGTTTGTGCGGCCGACGGCGGCGAACCAGCACGCCGGCGGGATCGCGTTTGGCTGTCCGGCGCCTTCGGGCGCAGCGGCCAAGGCGATGCAGAAGCAAAAGGCATCGGCACAGCAGCAGCACCAGCAGCAGCAGCGACAGCTGATGACACAGGGTCCGCTCTCGCTGCTGATCGACGCCGGCTTCGAGTTCGGCGTGATGACACATGCCGGCGGCGGCGGCGCGTTTCACGCCAGCGTGGCGCGGCTGTTTGACTTCCAGGAGCGGTTCGCCATTGACGCGCTCGAGGTCTGGGGCTGTGGCGGCGACGGCGAGGCCAAGGCGCAGGCAGAGCGCTGGGCGTGGGAAGCCCGCGAGGCCGAGGCGCGCCGACGCATCAACCTGGGGACTGGCGACATGGAGGCCGACCGACAGCTGCTCGAGATGGCCGGACTCATCGGCCAGAACCGGAGTGGCGGAAGCATGGCGTGAAGAGGGGTGAGGGGGTGAGGGCGAGGGACCTGAGCTGACTTTCCTTCTTCACCACTTGAGTTGAGCTATCGCTGGATATGTCTAATCACCTCTTCTGCCCTCCGCGGCCCGCTTCCGGCCTATCAATAGTGTACAATTTGTGCGTCATGTCAAGCTGCAGGAGGAAGTCCTACGGCGCCTATTTCTTCTCTGCCTCGTCGGTCTTGGCCACGGCAGGGTTCTTGGAAAAGAGGCTGCCCAGGGTGCCGAGAGCGCTCTTGTCGTTGGCCTTGAGCTTCTCGGGGGTGTCTGCGGCTGCGACTGCGGCAGCAATGATGGGGCTGGCTGACGCTTCGCTTGTGGAAGCATCTTCGACGTCGACACCAGCCTTCCGACCGCGCTTCCGGGCGAGACGCTCCTGCAGATGCTTCTCCTCGGCGTCGCGGGCCTCGAGCTCGCCGATCCAGCGCTGGCGCTTCTCTTCCTCCTTCTGGGACTGCTGGACCTTCCAGAGCTCGCGCTCCTTGTGGCGCTCGGCGCCAAAATAGATGCCGCCGGCAACCATGGCGGCCACGGTGAAGCCCTGGGCGATGATGCGGGCGCGGAACATGCGCTGGACCTGGTTGTGGTCGCCGCGACGCATGGCGCGGTAGGCGTTGGTGAAGGCGGCCACGGTCAGCAGGCAGCCAAGCGGAATCAGCGGCTCCTGCTTGAGCTTGCGGGTGATCTTGGAGAGGCCATTTCCGTTGTAAAAGTCGCTGGACGGTCAGCGTCACTGCGGACAGAATGGGAGCGGCGACATGCGCTTACTCATTCTCGTCAAACGACGACGGGATCGACTGGTCGGAGAGCGGCATGGCGAGGCAGAGGGCTGTTCTTGCGCACGTCGTCGTTGAAAGAGGGCAAAAGCAATGGCCTGACTCTAGGGATTTTTTGGGCCGGCTGTAGCGACTGATGACGTCCGCCCCATCATTGGCTGACGAATGCTGCCCCGCTGGCGGCAGGCTCTCACCGCCTGGCCGATAAGAGTGGTATCAGAGGGAGGACGCCGTTTTGGAGGCAAAACCCCGCTAAGACGGTATGCTACAATTTTTTCAGTCAACTTACGATACGATGACTCTTCCTGCTTCCTCCCGGTCGAGGACACATCCGGACGTGAGGGATTACTGGGTATTCGCACATCACACCCAAGCCTGACCAACATGGACGACAAGCCAAACGGCTCAATGGCCGGCAATGGCAACGGCAACGGCACGACCAATGGCACGACCAACGGCACGACCAACGGCACGACGACCCCCGAGAACAGCGGACGGCAGCTGACGCCGAGCCTGTCGGCCCTGTCTCTGTCGGAGATGACGGTGCCGTCGTCGCCGTCGACAGACGAGCGGGCGGCGCGGATGCGCAAGATGTTGCCGGAGGAGTTTATCCTGCCCAACGGGCATCCGGATGTGAGCACTGCTTCTTTGGTGATGGCACGATGGCATGACGGCATGATGGCACATGGATGCAACTCTGACACACGAGCCAGTACCTGCGCCTGATCCTGACGTCGCGGGTGTACGAGGTGTGCAAGGAGACGTCGCTGACGCATGCGGTCAACCTGAGCAACCGGCTGGAGTGCAACGTGCTTCTGAAGCGCGAGGACGAGCAGCCGGTGTTCAGCTTCAAGCTGCGGGGCGCCTACAACAAGATGGCGCACCTGGACCCGGCCGAGTCGTGGCGGGGGGTGGTGTGCTGCTCGGCGGGCAACCACGCGCAAGGGGTGGCGTACTCGGGGCGGAAGCTGAAGATCCCGGCGACGATTGTGATGCCCGAGGGCACGCCGAGCATCAAGCACCTGAACGTGTCGCGGATGGGCGGCCACGTGGTGCTGCACGGGGCCGACTTTGACGCGGCCAAGGAGGAGTGTCTGCGGCGGGAGCGGCAGGACGGGCTGATCGACATCCCGCCGTTTGACGACCCGTACGTGATCGCCGGCCAGGGCACGATCGGGCTGGAGCTGCTGCGGCAGACCAACATCCAGCGGCTGGAGGCCGTGTTCTGCTGCGTGGGCGGCGGCGGGCTGATTGCGGGCGTGGGCGTGTACATCAAGCGGATTGCGCCGCACGTCAAGGTGATCGGCGTAGAGGCAGCAGACGCGAGCGGGATGGCACAGTCGCTGGCAGCCGGCCGACGGGTGATCCTGAGCGAGGTCGGCCTGTTTGCCGACGGAGCCGCGGTCAAGGCGGTGGGCGAGGAGACGTTCCGGATCTGCTCCGAGGTGGTGGACGAGATCATTCAGGTGTCGACGGACGAGACGTGCGCGGCCATCAAGGACGTGTTTGAGGACACGCGGTCGATTGTCGAGCCAGCCGGCGCGCTCGCGCTGGCTGGGCTGAAAAAGTACGTGGCCCAGCATCCGTCGGCCGATGTCGGGCGCTCGCTCGTGGCGGTGACCAGCGGTGCCAACATGAACTTTGACCGGCTCCGGTTCATCGCCGAGCGCGCGACGCTGGGCGAGGGCAAGGAGGCGCTGCTGGCGGTGCGGATTCCCGAGCGGCCGGGCGCGTTTGCCGAGCTGATCGACGCCATCATGCCGCACGCCGTGACCGAGTTCAGCTACCGGTACGCTTCGCCGGCCGAGGCCAACGTGCTGCTGGGGCTCTCGCTCACGGCCCCGGCGTCGCAGCGCAGCCGCGAGCTCGTCAGCCTGCTCGGCCGCATCGCCGACGCCGGCATGCAGCCGACCGACGTTTCGGGCGACGAGCTCGCCAAGAGTCACGTGCGCTATCTCGTGGGCGGCCGCTCGGCCGTTGCCGATGAGCGCCTCTACATGTTCAACTTTCCCGAGCGCCCCGGCGCCCTCAACACCTTTCTCGCCACGCTCCGCCCCAAGTACAACATCAGCCTGTTCCAGTACCGCAACGAGGGCAGCGACATTGGCAAGGTCCTCACCGGCATCCTCTGCCCGGCCGCCGAGGTGGCCGAGCTGGAGATCTACCTCCGCCAGATTGGCTATCCGTGGGTCGACTGCACCGAGAGCGCCATGTTCAAGACCTTTCTGCGGACGTAGGGGTGGTGTTTTGCGGATTCCTTTATAGAGCGTGGGAGCGGTCGCAGGAGATGTACAGTACGGAGAGTGGTTATAGAGTCACATGATGGATCTGCTAGAGTCACATGATGCACCTGATTATAGACATAAGAACGCCAAACGCCAACCACCCCCTAATCCCATAACCGGATGTCGCCCTGTGCGCCGGCCGTCACGACCTTGCTCGTCTCTTGCGGGTGCCAGAGCACGTGGTTGATGGAGCCGCCGGCGGCGTCGGCCCGCAGCTTCTCGTACATCTTGCACGTCTTCCAGTCGAAGAAGCAGACGTAGCCCTGGGTGTCGCCCGAGGCGAGGAACTGGCCGTCGGCGCTAATGTCGATGCCGATGGCGGTGCCGGCATTGTTGTGGCCCTTGAACTCCTTCTTGCGGTTCTGGCGGTACTTGTCGCGGGCCGAGTAGACGAGCACCTGGTTGTCGCTCGACTGGTAGGCCACGTACTTTTGCGACGGGTGCAGGGCCGCGCGCGTCATCGGGTACATCCACGGCTCGCTCGTGTACGAGATGGGCACGGGGATGTTGTAGTCCCACACGCGCAGCGACTTGTCGTCGGACGTGGTCATGAACCGCCGCGCCTCGTCGACAAACGTGATCGTGTTGACGGCCGCGAGGTGGTGGTCGTAGTCCTGCACCGGCTCGTTGTCGCCGGCGCGCGCGTCCCACTGCAGGATCTTGTTGTTGGACATGCCCGTCAGGAACTCGTGCGCGCCCTCGGCCGAGGGGTTGAAGGCGAGGCAGTGCGGCGTCTTGCCGGTGCGGAACCGGCCGATGCACTGGCCCGTCTCCGTGTCCCACAGCTTGACGAAGCGGTCGTGCGAGCCCGAGATGAACTGCCGGCCGTCCCGGTTGAAGGACAGGTCCGTCAGCGCCCGGCTGTGGCCCGCATACGTCCGCAGCAGCTCGCGCTCGTGGTACACGTCCCAGATGCGGATCGTGTTGTCCGCGCTGCCGCTCAGCAGCACGTGACCCGACCCCGGAAACAGCCGCAGCGCCGTCACCGGCTTGCCCGACGGGCTCTTCCACACGTGCACCAGCTTGCGCGGGATGTAGTTGGTCACGCTGCCGGCCTCCTTGCGCAGGTCCACGTCCAAGTCCTGCGGCACGTGCATAAACGTCCGGCCCTGGTAGTCGTACTGCTGCGAGCCCACAAACGCGCTCGTCTCCGATCCCACCAGCTCCTGCTCCCGCCGCCGCGCCAGCGCCTCCGGCGGCGCCGACACCACCGCCCCGCTCGCCACCACGTCCGCCCCGTCGTCCTCGTATTCCTCCACAACCTCGTACTCGGAGCCGCTGCCCGCGCCCGCGCCCGTCTCGTCGTACTCCTCGTACACCGCCTTCCGCTTGAACTTGGCCCACGGGCCCACGTACGCCCCGTCGCCGTCCGCAATCGTCGCGCTGCCCTTGCTCTCCCGTGACGATCGCACCAGCGCATTCTCTTCCTTGACCTGCCGGCCCGTCGGTGCCTCGCGCTCGGGCCCGCCGCGTCGCTCCACCGCCCGGTGCTTGCTCCGGAACGTGTATTCGCTCAGAAACGCCTCCGTCGCCGTGCCCGTCAGCACGTTTTTCCGCTTCGAGCCCCCCTGGCCGTCGCCGTCGGCGCGAAACGGGTTCGCTGGCCCGACCATTGGCCGTGACATGTCTTCGGCCGAGTACTGCACTACCGCGTGTTCCGGCTCCGCCTGTGACCGCACCACCAGTGCGTCCTTCGGCACCATGTTTGGCGGAAACTCGCCAAAATTCGCCATCCTGTCTCGTTGTGCTCGTGCTGCCGTCGATATCGAGGTGCAAAAAGGTGTGTTCAAGCTCGAGCCAAAAGCGTCGATTCCAGTCCTGAGGCTGGCAGAAAACTAAGCTGCTACATCGGGGAGGCGGTGTGTTTGTCACGTGACCCGCCATGTCAGTGCATCATGGTAGAAATACAATATGCTCCAGATTGTGATAACTGTGGGCGCCACCACAACAGCATAACCCTCCATATAAGCTCGTTCCACCTTTTCCCCTCGTCCTGCTCCGTACTCGTAGATCCAATTCACCCACCACAGAGCATCCTTCACTCCTACCCCTCGTGCTCCTTGTATCTTTATAATGCCCAACAGGCAGAGTCGTCAAAATGGCATGTGTACGAAAACAGAATGTCCCCAGGCTTGTGCCTCCTCCTTGCCCGGTTCGCAGCTTCTTCGGCCAAGGCGCAGTCGGCAATGCTGACAACCGAGCTGCCTGGCAAGCAGACGCCTCTCCGCGTAGATCCATCGGCCCGTCCGTTAGTTAGCGTCGTCCTTAATGAGCGCCACGATCATGCTGTAGAGGTAGAAGAAGAACATGATCAGATGGAAGCCAAGCTTGAAGAAGGACTCCTGTACATGGTGTCAGCCGTCGGTCATACAGAGAGAGACGATAGCACGAGACCGTAGCTGACCTTTTTGTGGACGTTCAGTTTCCGGAAGATCTCCGTTGCATCTAGCAGGTGCGTGTTGTCGACGATCCTGCAGTCGGCGGATTAGCAAGCTGTACCTCGCGCTCGTTTGACGAACAGGCAATCATACTTCTTGACGTTCCAGGCCAGCAGGGGGACGTTGAGCACCAGCGGTACCCAGTAGCCGTTGATCAGGAAGAGAAAGGTCAGGAATCCGTGTACGGCAGCTTCGGGAATGATGTACGTGTTCAGGCGGTTGCACAGATCGATCGGGTTGATGTAGTCGCTGCGCAACAAGGTCAGTACGATATCACCGGCGGGGCCGCCGCAGGAGGGGGATGCCAGCATACCATTCCAGGTCGCTGTACATGATGGTGAAGAACACCTGCAGGAACAGGTTCACCGCGTTGATCAACACGGCGAAGAGGTAGAGCCACGCTTCTCCAGACATCTTGGCGAACGGTAACCCGGGTCAGGCTGTGTGGCTGGGACGAAGACGAAGAGGGCCGACGATTCGAGGTCGAGGTCGCTGTCGAGGCGGACGGCAACGGGCGCGCTGGCAGGTGGATGTGTTCTGCAGAGAGACAAGAGCTCGGTTAGACTTGGGACTCGTCGCCGCCGGTTGCGCCAGTTTCTGCGGGCAGAAAAGGAAAATTCGACAGGCTCGCTCGGTTCGGACGAGGGATAGACTTGTGACGTACGTAATAGGCAGAGAAGAGGGAAAAAAGGCCGAGATTGTCTTCACGTGCTGGATGTGTAAGCACGAGGCCAGGTGAGGGAGGGGGAGCGAGCAGGAGGCAGAAAGGTGACAGATCGTCGGGAGGGACCAGATCGCAAGGAAGAGAGGGCCGATGCAGCAGATGGAGGCGTTGCGGTGCTGGTGTGGCTTGTTGTGGAGGAAACCTGGCCGCTGGCGCAATGGGGAGAGAAAAAAACACCTGGTAAGAATGGGTGATGCTGTTAACCGGGGCCGACCCACCGAGCCCATATACGGAGTACTGGTGTGCGAGATATGTGTGTAATGGTACATTCCAGATTGGGGGGGGGGGGGGGGGGGGGTAGCTTCTGGCCACCCGCCACTCGGAGTTGAGCAACTGCAAAAACCGCCACGAATACCCCACCTGACAATTGTGCTTAGCTATACTCCGTAGGTGGCTTGCCTATCTATGCGCTGGCCGTTAGGGCAGGATGATAGCTGCCAACGTGAGATAGCAAGCTCCAGTCACGGGAGGCTGCATTCCATTGACAGGTTGGGAAACAGTGCCATACGTCGAATACTCCGCATCCTCTTGCCAGAACTGCTACATATCCATCGACAGCCCCTGAGACGCCCACTCCAGGCCGTCCAGCACGTCACAGGCGCCCCGCCTAGCGCCGTCAATGGCCAGCGCCAGAGCTATGTGGTAGCGCCTGCAAGGGCGCTAAATTCTGCCTTGTCGCGTAACCCATCACCGCCTTTTTTTCGCCGCTCCCTTTCTCCTGCTGTCTCTGCCTCTGCACCTGTCCGATCCTCCTCGACCGCAGCGATGGGCAAGGGCACGGACAAGCTCTACATTACGCACTCGGAATGGGCCTCGGCCGACGCATTCTCGGCCAGCAAGGGAGCGGCCACGGGGCCGAGCCCGGGGGCCGCCTTCCGCCGCCTGCCCTTTAACTACTGTGCCGCCAGCCTGCAGCCGTTTGTCGATCCGGTCTGCACGGCCGACGGGACCATCTTTGACGCGGCCGTCATTGCCGACTGGCTCGAGAAGCACCCGCCGGGCACGAACCCGGTCGACGGCGCGCCGCTGGCCGCCGCCGACCTCGTGCGCCTGCAGTTTGCCCGCAACGACGCCGACGGCTCGGGCGACCTGATCGACCCGGTGACCTTCAAGGTCTTTACCGACAACACGCACATCGTCGCGCTGCGCCATGGCGCCTACGCCAACGTCTTTGCCTGGGACACGGTCGAGCGCATGAACGTCAAGCCCAAGATGTGGCGCGACCTCGTCGACGACGTCGCCTTTGGCCGCAAGGACATTATCACGCTGCAGGACCCCCAGAACCTGGCCGCCCGCGACCTCGGCCGGTTCCGGCACCTGCGCGACGGCAGCAACGCCACTACGGCCGACGAGACCCCGCGCGAGACCGTCAACCACGGCGCCCTCGGCCGCCTCGGCGAGAAGGCCCTGCGCGCCAAGGAGGCCGTCGACAAGGCGCGCCGCGACCGCGCCGCCGGCAGCAACGTCAACCGGTCCGCCATGACACATTTAGGCAAAGGCACGCCCGCGGCTGCCATGCTGCCACCCGGCGCCCGCTCCGCCCGGCCGCCCGCCTATAACGCGGCCTCCTTCACCACCGGCCGGGCGGCCGCCAGCTTCACCAGCACCGGGCTCACGCCCGAGACCAGCGGCGAGCGGGCCGTGCTCTCGGACGAGGAGTGGATGCTGAAGCCGCGACGCATCAAGATCAAGGGCTATGCCCGCATCGAGACCAGCCTCGGCAACGTCAACGTCGAGCTGCAGACCGAGACCGCCCCCAAGGCCGTGTGGAACTTTGTCCGCCTCGCCCAGCAGGGCTACTATCGCGACGTCGCCTTCCACCGCAACATTCGCAACTTTATGATCCAGGGCGGCGACCCGACCGGAACCGGTCGAGGCGGCCAGAGCGTCTGGGGCAAGGACTTTGCCGACGAGCTCGAGGGCCCCCTCACCCACGCCGACCGCGGCGTCGTCAGCATGGCCAACAAGGGCAAGAACACCAACTCGAGCCAGTTCTTCATCACCTATCGTGCCGCCCACCACCTCGACCGCAAGCACTCCATCTTTGGTCGTGTTGTCGACGGGCTCGACGTGCTCGATCGCATGGAGGCCGCCCCAGTCGACGATCGCGACCGCCCGCTGCAGGACATTGTCATCCGCGACGTCGTCGTCTACCTCGACCCCTTTGACGAGTTCCTCAAGGAGAAGCGCCGCACCGACGCCGCCGACGCCGAGCGCGCCGACATCCAGCGCCGTGGCGGCACCGACGACGACAAGGTCACGTGGACCGGCAAGCGCATCCGCGGCCGTGACGATCCCGCCCCAGCCGTCGGTGCCGGTGTCGGCAAGTACCTCAAGGCCGCTCTCGCCCAGCAGAAAGAGCAGAAGCGGCAGAGGCAGCCGGCCGACGAGCCTGAGCCGGCCAACGGCGACGAGGCCGCCTGGGAGGAGGAGCCCGCGAGCAAACGAGCAAAGCCTGGCGGCTTTGGCAACTTTGATGGCTGGTAGCCAGGATGCGGAATGAAAGTTTGTATGACTAGTCCCATAGAATGCAGTTCCCCTGTTATGCCCTTGTATGCCATTATCCCAGATCCCATTTTAGTTCCAAGTCTTCCTCAGACCTCGTCTGACTGTCCGCCCATCAAAGTGCCGGCCAGTGGTCCCGTCGGCAGCCTCAGCCACGGCGACTTGATCATCTCCCGTTGGCGCACAATCGACGCAAGCGAGCTGGCCTGCTTGAGGCCCGTCTCGTCGTAGATCGCCTTCAGCCGCTCCACCACGTACGCCTTCAAGAGCGGCGTGCAGACAGAGCTGGTGCCAACACAGAACAGAGGCCATACCAGCCCGTTCGTCGACGACGCCAGCAGCATCAGCCGTGCTGCCTCCTCGCCGTCGCCCCGCGCACGCGTCGGGTTCTCCAGTGTTGGCCCGCCATCGTCAAAGACCAGCTCGTCCATATCGCTGAGCTGGTACTCGTCGCTCTCAGCCCAGTCGTCCGACGGCAAAGGCGGCGTGGCAGATGCAGAGCTTGCCGAAGACGGTGGCGATGGGACCGCTGTACTTGGTGGCCGCTCCACCACAGTTGTCGAGAGCATCGCCGTGTCCGAGCTCGCTTCCATCGGCTGCATCGGCTGCAGTGTGTCAAAGTACGGGTTGGTCGGATTCAGCAGTCCAAAATGCTGCGGCACGCTGGCCACAATCGCATCCGTGACCGACTGCAGCTCCGTCCATGCCTTGCAGTACCGACGCAAGTAATGCGCAGGAACCCCTTCGCCGCCTTCGCCCACATCCGGAAAGCTTCGCTGTATCGTCGTCAAGACGAACTCCAGCTCAAGGATATGCACCACACGCAGCAGGTTCCAGATCGACGATATCGCCGTGCTTCGGTAAACGTGGCAGTGACTGCGGAAGACTGCTCTGTGTGGCCGCGTCACACGCAGCACTCTGAACCGGCTGACAGGTGGGAAGCTGGCCACTGTGCACATAAACTCCTTGTCGATCGCTTCGAGGCGGTCCAGTATGCCGTCCAGCTCGCTAACAAGGCCTGCATACACGTCGTGGCGCATCTGCAGCATCATAAAAATTGGCTTCGACAGCGCAACTCGGCTGAAGCCCCGAGACATAGCCGCCGTCCCGGAGCCGGAGAGGAGCTCGGACTGGAAAGAGATAAGCTCCGGGGGCATTGGGGCTCGCTTCTGCATGCTCGCTATCATCACGCTCTGACACAGCATGTTGAACATGCGGATGCCTGCATTTGTGCGAAGCTGGCTGGCGCCGCGAAGTTTGGCTAGCACAACCGCACCGTTGATGTGCTCGTACCAGGCCTTCATCGTATTCCGTCCAGGACCGGCCATCATCTCAAAGACACCTAGTATCAAGACGCAGAGCATGGTAGTGTCCTTCACCGCCTCTTCCGGGTCTTTCAGAGCCGCGTTGACCAGGCGTAGAGCTGTCCCATAGCTCTTGCGTGCGCTGGAAAAGAACTCCTTGGATTGTGTCAGTTGCGAGAGTCCGGCGAGGCCGACCGCCGTCATGCTGGCCATGACGGAGTCCACCTGGCTGTCAGACACGGCCTGGCCAGGCTTCCAGATGTCGTAGATGAAATCGAACCGCTGGTGCAACGCGTTTTCGTCCATGGTGACGTAACGGGAGAAGAAGTAGGCCGTGCCTCGCTCTCGGAACGACGGTGCGAGGCTGTATATTCGCGTCATGGGCGGAGCGACTGGCAAGTCGGAAGCCTGTGACTCGGAAACCGGGCTGCTGTCTCGCGCGGACGATGGAGTCTTGGAAGCTGCTGCCGACGGGCTGCCTTCGATTGCACCTCGGCTTCTTGACGTATTCCTGCTCCCGTCTCCGTGCTGCACACTCGTAGCGTTGTTGGGCTGCGCACCTGTAGTCAGGTATGCAAGGGACATCGGGTGGAGAGTAGGGCTAGCTGGGGCGGTATCAGACGAGTCGACATTTGTTGTCGCAGACGACGAAGAAGCAGACGCAGCAGACTCTCCCCCTGGAGAGCAGCCCAAGTCCGTGGTCGCGGCCGCAGCCGTTCGCCGGCGCTGTTGTTTCGCCTGTGCCTTTTTTATAACGCGGGAGCTTTCATCGCGGAACATGAGATCGAGCATGTTCCTGTAGCCGGGACATGTCTTCTGTCGTTTCTCGCATTGGCCGCAGCCGGGCTCCTTTAGGTCACACTAGCCGGTGTCAGTATGCCATTCGGTTGAAGAGAATGGGATGAGCAAGCCATACGCGGATCTTCCGGTCCCGACAACTGGTGCAGCCCTTTGAGGGCGGGCCGCAGTAGACCATATTGCAACGAAGGAGAAAAAGCTCAATGGGTGTCCAGGGTTATTGCGCGTCTGTGTCCGTATGATCCGAAGGGGCATAGACAGACAGGTGTGGCTGGCTCGGAAACGAGGTGCATGTGCCTTGCACAGGTTAGTGCTTGCTAAGTCGGGTAGTCTGCCCAAAGACATCAGCCCTAGCAGCGGCCACCAGAGATGTTGAACTATATAAGATGGGTGTTCGCAGTCAACGCCGCAATTCCCGCAACGTTACCATATAAGATAACGGGAGACTTGGCACTAAGACGGGGCAGCCAACAGCAAGGACAAATTGACTATTGGCGGTCCACCGAATAAAGTACCGCTTGTGAGGGTCGGGCTTCCGCGTCCGAGGTCCAGCCGTGTACTCCGTAGGGCTGGTGCCTCGATGAAATGTGCAGAATCGGCAGGCCGCATGAAACTCTAGGTGTTCTGATCGGAGCGGACAGCAATCGGATGTGTGGTAGTTGGCTAATGCCAGACAGGCAAGGGTGTAGTGACTGCCAGCCGTGGACGGCTACATAGTAGTATCTTGAAATAGCGTGATCTCAAACCAGGAATCTCCGAGCCACAATCTCCACAAGCGAGAACGGAGTTGGGGATGGAACACGCCCAAGGATTGGGAAAGCATCGGCGGCAGTTGAATGTTTCGTCCGTCCATCTGTCCCAGGACCGTGCGTGCAGACGGCGATTGGCTGTGCTCGTTTATTCCAATTGGGAAAGCTGTGCGAAGCCAATGGCAGCAGCCGAACGACCCATTCCATCAGGATCTCACGACGCACATATTAGGGGTAAACGGCAGAGATGGCAAAAGCTAAACCCGATGGCAGAAAGGAGAAGAGGCAGAATACGGAGAGGGCAAAATGCCCCACTACAGAGTGCTATGCAGAGAAAAACGTGCAAGGCACGGGCTTGGATGTAAACTTCCTCTCTGGGCAACTGGCCGTTGGTCGTAGCTGCCCCTTGCGCAGTGAGCCATCCTATCATGCGAATGGGGACATTATGCGAGAACAGGCGGGAGAATAACAGTGCACTAGTTCACTCGTATGGGCGACGAAAATTCGCATAGCCACAGCAAATGCGAGAACGACTAGTCGCAGGGGCAAATACGGCGGCTGGCCAATCGCTGTGCTAAGCCCTCGCATTCGGGTAATAAGACGTCGGGCTGACAAAATTGTAAGATAACTGATATTACCGAGGTCACGTGACCATTCCATAGTGAGGAGCAAAGGCTAAAAGCTTAATTTTACATGCAGTTCACTGACAGCAGCGTGTCTGGGCTTTGGTTGTTTGTTGTGTGTTATCTCTATGCTCTCTGCCAGGCCTGTTTTCTTCTGGAACTGCTTAACCGTCTATTCTCCCGTATTCCTCCCGTCTTGGTCGAACACGTGTGTTACCGGACGTCTTTCAGGCAGATTGGGCCTGGCCGAGTCATCATTTCGAATTGGACACTCGCGCAATCTGACCAGAAACGGACTAGTCTTGGTGGCTTACAAGTGCCCGTTTTGCTCACAGCCCCTACATGGTATCCCGCAGCCTCGCAACGCGGGGAGAGCGTGGCTAGCCCCAATGAGGGACCCGAATGCGAGAGCGGTCGTTTTGCATCGTCATGGAGAAAGCTCAGAGTGGCTTTGCGTCTCGGACGTTGTGTCGGCTGACACGTTGGAGCGACGAGCGAGGAGTCTCGTTGTCCTATAAAACAGCAGCATCTCTCGCCTTGGGTTTTGGATTGGCAGACCTGCATCCATATCAAACAAATCAGATTTTCTCTGCAGAAGCCCAAAGCCCAAGGCAGACTTTAACAGTCCAGAGATCACAACCAGCCAAAACCAATATAAACAATTAACAGACGTCATCAATCAAGACCAACAATCAACATCCAGGCTCAATATTGCTATCAACACAACGCCATGACCCTCACGGAGCTGAACAAGATCTCGATTGTGCAGATCTGCTTCTATGTCCCGTCGCTCTTCATCGCCGTGCTGCTGTCGTGGCGCCACGGCTTCGGCCGCAGCTCCGGCTGGCTGTACCTGATCCTCTTCTCGCTGATGCGCATCATGGGCGGCGCCTTTGAGCTGGCCACGATCCGCGACCGCGACAACATTAGCATATACGTGGGCGCCCAGACGCTGCAGAGCATTGGCCTGTCGCCGCTGCTGCTGACCATGCTCGGCCTGGTCACGCGCGTATACCTCTCGCTGGCCGAGCAGCGGCGGCCGGCCATGCCCAACGTGCGCAGTCTGCGCATCACGCAGGTGCTCGTCGTCGTCGGCCTGATCCTGTCCATCGTCGGCGGCACCAACATGGGCAGCCAGATCAGCGACGACGTCAGCAAGGACCGCCCGCTGACGTACACGGTCTCGTCCGAGAGCAAGGCCGGCGTCGGCTGCCTGATCGGCGGCTTCGCCCTGCTGCTGCTGTCGGGGCTGCTGCTGGCCACGCGCATCGGCGACGTGCCGGCCGGCGAGAAGCGGCTGCTGGCCGCCGTCGCCGTCGCCGTGCCCTTTGTCTTTGTCCGGCTGCTCTACGCCATCCTGGCCGCCTTTGACACGACCGACGCCAACTTCCGTGCCTTCAACGGCGGCCCGCACTATGCCACGTACCTGCTGGTCATGTGCACCATCATGGAGATCGTGGCCGTCGTCATCTTCGAGGCCGTCGGCCTCAGCCTCGCGTACGTCTCCCGCCACCAGGCCCGCCACCAGGCCCGCCACCAGGCCCGCCACCAGGCCGTCCCGTCTGACGGCTCCCCGACGCACTCCCTCGCGACCGATCCTGACTCGTCGTACCAGGCCGCCGGATTCCGCCTCCAGAAGCAGCCGGTCTGAGGGCCGGCCGGCGCGGCCACCGGCCAGGCCGAAAGGAGGCCCGTCCGGGCACGCGCAGCGGTACTACTACGACGAGACCCGCCCTCGCCATCGTTCCCATCCGTCTTCCCGCACCCATTCGAGCAGACACGGCCGGAGACGTTCCCAAACACACGCGCATAGACAGTCGAGACGGCGTCCTGATATAGAAATCGTCTAGGGTTGCAGTTGTTTCTTTTGTTTCTTTTGTTTCTTTTGTCACATCGATACCTCGAGCGTCGAAATTAGATTTCTCTTGTTGAATCTTGGTCTGTCATGGTAGCGATCGAATCTGTAGCACTAATACCACTAAAAACGAGTACCAATAGCCTGTCAGCGGGGCCTGCAAGCGTATAATTTGTGGGCCTTGATATATGTGATTTTCCACCTCGCAAAAAGGCAGACTCACCTCTGCCAGCTGTGCGCAGCTCACGCCGCAAAGCGAGCAAGACCATGCCGGTAAGACGCGCGATCCTGGCGCTCCACCTCCTCTGCGCGCAGCGGCCGTCCGCGGCCCTGTCGTGCCGTGCCTCCCAGCGCTGACCGTGGCCGGTGGCCGACCAGCTCATCATCCTCTCCGGGCTGCCGACGTCGGGCAAGTCGACGCGGGCCCAGCAGCTCTACGACTACCTTGCCGAGCGGATCGCCCAGCAGGCACCGCCGGCGGCCGCGGCGAGCGGCGGGGCGCTACCCAAGTACCGGCTGCACCTCATCTCGGACGACAGCCTCTCGATCGGGCGGGCCGTCTACGACCTGTCGCCGTCGGCGCTGCCGGCGCACACGCGGTCGGCCAACGCGTCCGAGAAGGACGCGCGCGCGGCACTGTACGGAGCCGTCAAGCGGGTGCTCTCGCCGCGCGACATTGTCGTCCTGG
This sequence comes from Leptographium lundbergii, assembly GCA_001455505.1. Classification (NCBI taxonomy): domain Eukaryota; kingdom Fungi; phylum Ascomycota; class Sordariomycetes; order Ophiostomatales; family Ophiostomataceae; genus Leptographium; species Leptographium lundbergii. Next base: position 219,077 of record LDEF01000009.1, read on the forward strand.
ACGGGCTCAACTACATCAAGGGCTGGCGCTACCAGCTGTCGTGCGAGGCCAAGAACGTGCGGACGCCGCACGCGGTCCTGCAGATCGGCTGCAGCCTGGAGCAGGCCCGCAAGATCAACGAGGCCCGGTTGGAGGGGGAGGGAGGCCGAAGAGGAGAGCCAGGGACAAGCCCAGACACGGAGACGACAGTCACAACAGCTCCGGAACCCTACGCCCCCGCCAACTGGGACAACCTCGTCTTCCGCTACGAGGAGCCCAACGGCATGACCCGCTGGGACAGCCCCCTGTTCGTGCTCACCTGGGACGACGACCAGGCCAGGGCGCGCGCCGTCTTTGGCCAGATCTGGGACGCCGTCGCCGGCGATGGCCCGCGCAAAGACGTCCGGCCCAACATGGTGGCCGTGCAGCGCGGCAACGACGGCGGCGGCGACTACCTCTACGTGCTCGACCGCGAGACCCAGGATGTCGTGCGCCGCATCGTCGCCTACCAGCAGGAGCAGGACGGCGAGGGCGGTGACGTGCCCATTCCTGCTGACAAAGACCTGCTCGTCCACCTGCCCAACAATCGGGTCGGCTTGGCCCAGCTGCAGCGCCTCCGTCGCGCCTTCCTCGGCCTCAATCGCGGCGGCATCGGCCTCGAGGGCGCCAGCAAGCTCGCAGGACCGCGCGTCCGCCAGAGCTTCGTCGACTACCTCAACGACGTCTTTGAAAAGGAGCTGTGACAAGGCCGTGCGATGGCCGTGCGATGGCCGTAATATTCATAAGAGTCGCTGCATAATACCCCCGAGCACACCCACAATCACACTGTCATGTCGCCCGTATCTATTACTCCACTATATTCGGGCAACGGTTCCTGTCCGCTGTATTATTCAGCTCCAACGCCTGGCAAACCTGTAGATCAAAGTGTCCCTGTCCCAGCCGAATGGCTTCCTTTCATCATGGCCGTCAACCAGCTCTTGCTTCCAAAGAAAAATGCGAAATTACAAAAAAATAGCGGGAAAGGTTGGAGAGAGCAAAAAGAAGGCAAAAGAACGAAGAATAGAAAATAACCAAAACAAACTGCGTCAACGCCAACAATGCAGTAGAGGCCCTCGGGTCGTAGACGAAATCAAACATCTCCAGCGTCCACCCCCTCATACCACTGCCTGACAGCCTCCTGCAGAATACTCCGTCCTCTGACATCCTTGTCCCGACGGTCCTCTTCCAGAGGGCTGTACGCAGCCTCGCTGCTCTGCAAAGCATCCCGCACAATATCTCCCAGAGCTGACAGAATCACCGTCTTGCACTCTCCACGCGGCACTTCCTGTGACCCGTTTTGTGTCGCCGGCGCGAAGAGAATAGGGAGAGGCGCGGCAGACGTCGCCTCATCAGGTGCATACGATCCGCTGTTTCTGCGGCCGCGCAGAGCACTCGCCGATCGGGAAGAGCAGTTGGAGCTGTCAGCTGCGTTGTCGCCTCCCGAAACACTGTCGGTCGTGCCACCACCCCCAACGCCCTGTGCAATCACGCGCTCAATCGCTTCTGCCAGCACGCTGTCTCGGTCTTGCGAAGTGATGTACTCCTGCGTAAACCGCTCCTCCAGCTGCGTTTCCGGCTGTGGCATCGTGGTCGGCGACGTGGCTGTCGACGGCGTGAACGAGTCTGTCCCGCTGGTCGGCGTTGCCGCCTCGCCCGATGCCCTTGTTCCGATGAGCCTGCTGTACCGCAGCCGGCAGACCGTCCATTTCGTTGTGTCCACAATCACCGCGCTGGACACATGTACCCAACGTTTACTGCTTCGCTGGTAGCCTTCGGCAAGCATGTCTCGGCCATGCTCTCGCTCGGCCTGGAAGCTTTCCGGCGTCGGTTCGTTGCGAAGGGACTCTTTGACCTGCACCAGGAGATCGCTTTGCGGCGGAATCGCCTGCAGCGCAAAGTCGGGGTGGTACACCTGGAGCCACCCGGCCACGTTTGCCGGCAGGTCGCCGTCGACTGATGTGCGCCCAAACTGTTCAAACGAGTCTATGCCGCTCCCGAACCCGGACCCAAAGCCCGACCCAAACCCTGGCGTCGATAAGAAGCCACTGCTCGACGGCGAGCTGACGGCTGTCTCAAACGATCGGAGGTGGTCCGGGAACTGAATGTCCACGTCAATTATACCGTCCTCCGGGTTGACTGACGTCTTTACCGGCGACTCAAATGCACCGAATGGGCCAGGAGCCCGGTTGAACGAGTCTGTCCGGCCCTGTCGTCTGCTTTCCGGCTTGGGGCTGTCATAGTGCAGCCGGGGCGTATGCGGATCGGTGTCCCCCGACGAAGAATGCTGTGAAGACTGGTCGTGTGCTACATCTGCCATCATCGGGTCTGACGGCTCGCCACTGCCGCTGGCATCTGGCTCTTGCACCGTCTGCTTGCCTGGCTCATACTGGCCATTGATTTGCGGTGATGCTGTTGGACTAACCCTTCTCCCAAAGGTATCCCATCTCGAAGAGGTCGAAGCAGTGCGGTTGTGGTGATACGCCCCCGTGTTGCTCGTCGAGTCCCGTCGGCGGCCGCTCAGAAGACCGCTCAGTACACTTCCCCAGCGCGACCCTTGGTTCCGCGAATCCATTCCCGCACCCGGCCCAGATAGGCTGGCCTGGAGTGGATGATACAAGAGAGTCCCGGTTTGGCTCGAAATACTGTCTCCGCGCCGAAGTGCACGCTTGAGATCATCTTCTGCCGCGCTGCCTGAGCTTTCGGGCCTCGCATACGACGACGAGTCAAGGCGTTGGAGAGTGGCAAAATGGGGAATTGTCGCATCCGAGATCGTTGCCATTGTCGCCGCACTACTCTTCCGTGTGTTGAAGTCGTTGCCGGAAATCGGTAGGTTGTGTGCGCGAATCGATGCCGTGTCGGACGGCCGCCTCTCGTGATGGCCCCTGCTGAGACTGTGTTGCAGCGAGGGAGGAGCCGGGCCCGTTCCACCAGAGATGGAAGCAGAACGATGCCCCGTCCCACCGCCATTGCTGCCCTGTCCTTGGAAGCTGAGGTTGCGTGAATGGGAAGACCTCCGGCCACCGGCGCGCCGGTTGATTTTCCGTCGGAGCGACTCCTCTTTGAGGACAGGCACGACGAACGTCGTCGGTGGCGACTGGGAGAGGGCTCCCCAGGACATCGAAGTGCTTGGTCGGTGTGTTCGGATAGCGCCGGAGAGAGACTGGGTGGCCGGGAGAAAGGCTGAAAGGAGGAAGATGAGCCGCCTGGCAGCGTTTTTGTCTTGCGACACAATGACAGTCCTGGCCGGCAGTGCAACGTCGTCCCCCTTGGCAGATTGCAGAAACAAATGCCCTTTGCGGTGTCTGGAAGCGCATAGTGGCTCGAGCCAGTCGGTGTGTGTGGCGAGGAACACTGTCAGAGCGCTGTAGAAATAGTCGTCCGGGTGTATGTCCAGCTGTCTCCGTAAGACCTGCTGGTGCTGCTCTATCGACGACACGGCCCAGCGGGCAACCCAGCGCGCTTCTTCACGCCAGATCTCCCACCGGTTCTGGCCAGTAACGACCCTCAAGGCGCGAAGGCCAACGGCGATGCGGATCCTTGCCGTGTTCGACTCACGAGAGATACGGTCCACGTCCATCAAGGCGTTGGGCATGAGTGTCACCAGTTTGGCATTGGTCTTTGGTGCCTTCATCGGCACACCTCCGTCGTCCCCTCGCCGCCCACTGAACGAAGCTGTTCGGGACATGTGTGATACCATCGAAGGGGGATACGGATCTGGAGAAGAAATGTCCGAGGCTCTCAGGAGTCTCGAGACGGTCATGGACACAACCCCCTGCATCTGAGTGAGTGCCCGCATGATAATGTCCCAGTGTTGGGTTATAGGGTCTATCCTCTCCTCCAGGTCGGTCATGGCGCTGAATCCGCCGGCGGAGGCTGTTGTTGAGTGGTTGTCAGACGCGGACATGTCGATTCCGAGACCGTTCGTGGCTGAGGAAGTCGAGCCCATTCCCCAGCCTACTCGCCGCCCGGAACCGTAGGACGAGGGGAAGGAATCCTGCTCCGAATAGGAACTGGGGCCGCGGAAGGTCGACCGGAAATTCGATACGGACTGAGCTTGTGACGGAGGCTGCGGCAGATTGATGATCAGGGCGATGGCATACATGGGAGTCCGCCTCTGTCTCAGCTGCGCCTTCTTCTTCTTCTTAGGAAGTCCGTCGTCAGTGTAAGCGGGAAAGGGGTAGCCAGAGCCGACGCTGCCGGGCTCGCCGGGCTCTTCGGGTAGTTCGCCCTGCTGTTTTGTCGCATCATCACTCGGAAGTGAAACGGGAAAGAGCCTCGTGATAAGAACCTTTTTCCGGTCTACCGTCCGCAGAGAGCTGGTAGCAACGGACGACGTGGAGGAATTGGGCGGAGGACTGAACATAGCAGCAGATTCCGAAGAGAAGGATTGGGAGAGCTTGCTGGACCGCATACTAGACCGGCCGAGAGAGCCACGTCCATCATGGACTATGGTGGATGCAAGATCAGAGCGGGTTTCCGAAGGCAGAATGTGAACCTTGGTGGACGTTTTCCTGTACGCAAGAAGCTCCGAGTTGCCGAAAATGCAGCCCGAGAAAACAGAAAGCTCATCGGTGTATTCGCGGTACGCCCTGTGGGCCTCGGTCTCCAACCGAGACTGGCTGCGGCCCTGGAGAGACGGTCTGCGGTCGAACGTGGCACTCTGGCGCAACTGCGGGCTGTCCGGCTGGATGACAAGGGGGCGTACGGAATGGCCTATGCTCGGTTTTCGAGGAGATGGGGGCACACGGCGAGAAGAGTCTTGCATGTTGTAATTCATATGAGACAGGCCCGCCATGGTGGACGGGCGGTCGGGGACAGCAGGAGTAGGGAGAGGGGGCGGTGGCTGCGAATCATAGAGAGGGCTTGCAGGAATGGAGCTGAGCCCGTCCTGCATCACCAAAACACGGACGTCGCGCATGTCGAGATCGATGTCACTGTCATAGTCAAAGGCAGACGCGAGGGTCGAGGTGAAGAGGTGAGGGCTGCCTGGAAGCGGAAACACCTGGTCATGACGTTGCTGGAAAAGGGCCTGTGTATCCGGATAGAGCAGATGGCGGGAATGGGCATCTTCCTGCACCGACTCCAGGGACGAAACAGGTTCGGGGGATATCATTGGATGTCCGGCCTGGGCGGCAGAGCCTGTGCCAGTGCCGGCCGTGAGGTTGAAGAGCTTTCCTAACATATCCGGCCGGCTCGCAGAGACGTCGTTGCGGCAGTGCCGCCTCTCTCTCGCCGGGTTCGTTCTGGCTTCCGTTTTTGTGTCAGACGGCTAGGATCAATCTCCTAGCACCTCAGACAGGAGGACAACGGCCACAACTCTGGAAATAGCATCTGTCCGGGGGGTCCATTTGATCAGGGTATGTGCACTGGAAGCAGTAGTCGGGCAGAGCCTGGGCGGAGACGAGAAGAGACGGAGCGATGAAGCAAGAGCGAGACAGATGTGAGAAAGTACAGGGCGGTGAGGCAGAGAGCCGAAGCTGATGCAAGATGTGAGCCCTGCTGACGGCTTTGCGTGTGGGCTGGCAGGACCTTCCCCAAGCGGGCAGAAGCACGCCTTGGCCGGTGTGTCAAGTGGATGGATCAGGTTGGAGAGATTGCCTTGGAAGGTCAACTCTAGATAGTCCTGTGCGTTTCCGAGCCCCGCCACGTCAAAATCTCAGTCGGCCAGAACGCTTACTCCCGTTGGCTCGTTGTGGAGGGGGGTAGTGGGTATGTGTGTCGTCCGTGTGCATGCACGCAAATGCGGCACTGCCAGCCTCCCCTCGCTGGTCACCTCTCGCTGTGAGCTGGTCGACGGCTAGATGGGGCAAGACGGGGCAGAACGGGGCAACAGCCAGATGCGATTTGGCCCCGTTTCCAGGGAGCTGTTTTTCGCCTCTATCAGGATCCTTGCGGTTCGGTGAGGGGATTTCCGTCCCGGAATCGCCGTTTACGCTTGACGGTAAGGTCAAGACGCAGGCGCAATATTGGAGGGGGGGATGACGTTGTTACCCAAGAGAGGCGAAGCCAGCGAACAACTCGAAAGCGGGAGCGGGACGCATGCGTAGACTGGCGTTGACGAGTTTAAGGGGGGGGGCCGTGTGTCAGGGCGAATCAGAGGTCCAGAAGATGACACTGGACATGTATCTTTCTGTACTGAAGATCACAGCTTCACGGCTTCCAAAGCGAGTTCAAGCCAGCAAAAGCTGCTTGCAAAGCTGGCGAGCTGGAAACCCCAGCCAGATGCCGTATCCTCGAGACCAGAGGAAAGAAGAAGAAAATTTAGACACGAGATCGTAAAGTACCAGGCAGTTGTTTTGAAGGGTTCATTTTGGGCTGGAACTCTTGGGGATTGGGCTGCAGCTTTTACCTAACAAAGCACCCTGCAGTCCCAGCCTGCGAGTTGTATGCATGCCGAAGCTTTTTTTGGCCCAATCCGGCGGTGAGAAAAAAAAAAAAGTGAAGGAAAACGGTACCGGGGGCCAAGAATGTGGCGGAAAGTGGGGCTGCGATGCGATGGAAGGTGCGATGGTGGGCAGGACGGAAAAGTGGACTTTAGGGAAGGAACGAGCTGTGCTTGTCCCACAATGGGAAAGTACAGCAAGGCTTACATAGGCAGCTAGATTGAAGCACCTATCACACAACGCTGCAAGGGTGCATAGCGGCAGGGCGGCCACCTGGAAGCGGTCCATTATCTGGGTAGCTGGAACGTCGGTCAGGAAAAGTACGCCAGGGTTGAGATTAGGGCCAAGACGATTGGGCGAGTCCCGTTAATCTGGGGATACTACGGAGTATCCTACGGACAGTAGACGGAAACGGTTCTTCCCATGGCAACAGGCCAAGACGTTGGTGAACGCCGTCTTTGGCTGCATGAAACGGGCGGGAAGCAGCCCCAACGACGCCTGACACTCGTCTAGAAATTGCAGTTGTGCTGGTGATCCATAGGCCTCCGGCGGCTACGCATAAAGATGGTGCTTTTGAACTGCCGGTGCATCCTGCAATCCTGGGTACACGGTATCTCGAGCGGCTCCGGAGCCATGCAACAGTGTTCATGCTGGGTGCAGCCGAAGGATTCGAGAGCCAGTGGTTGACCGATTGGCCGAGTCTTCCACCGCTATACGGAGTATTCGTAGCTTCCGGCATGTATCATATTACGAGTACGGAGTAGTGCCAAATTCACACTTTTTGGTCACGAGAAGGACAACAAATTTCAGACCGGCATACGTGCTATTTCTTCTATGCGAAAAAGGAAAGAAAGACGGCAAGCGAGCACGTCGTAAGCGATTCTCGCATTAAGCGGCAACCGCCACCGAGCTTCCGCTGATCCTTGGAACCAGCCAGCAAATGGCTGTCGTGGGAGAGTGGGATGGTAACCAACTGGGCGGTAATAATCCTCCATCCACCCACATGATGTAATCTAGCATGTGTACGAGTACGGAGTATGGAGCACGGAGCACTCGTCTCGTACTCGTACTCTGAGCCTGCATACGGAGTACGACGTAATGAGCTGTCGGCTTTCCATTCAGGGAACGAACAAGGGTGCGCCTCCTTTGCAGTAGATAACCAGGCAAACCATTACACCATCACGCGACTGCTCTCACGAGTTTCGGCAAAATGTTGCAATACAATTTTAGAAAATGCGTGAGGTCGTCAATTACCAATTCAATTGAAAGGATCGAAAGTCCGCCAATTACGCGGAATGGAAAGGACGGCTTGCAGACCGGTCCTGCGTTACCGTACGAGCCTTTTGTCTGAAAACAGAAACACGGCCGCGCCTGACCTCCTCCAATAACGCACCAACGAGCCGACGATCCACCTGCACGTCTACGGAGGCGTGCAGCAGGCCAAGTTCTTGCACAGGGCACCGCAGGGGATTTGGCAGTTTCCATGTTCGAGTCTCCTCCTACGGATCGTCGATACAGGGAAAGACTGCAAAATCCCGGCAGAGCTGTCTCCTGCAAGAGGAGTGCTCGAGTCTTCGCTCGCTGGCCTCGCCGCAGACGTCTGGGACGAAAAGGACAGTTCTGGTTGCAAGGTGACGGAGTGAACGCCATATGCATGCAGGCACTCGGTCACGGTGTGGGCCTTGTCCATGAAGCTCGATATTGTTTGGTCCGATACAACCACGTGGGCGGAGGCAATGGCCTTTTGCTGGTCCAGGCGCCAGATGTGAAGCTCGTGGACGGACTCGATGCCGGGGATCTATACGAGTGGAATGTCAGCCGTGCGACACATTGTGACAAACGCGAAGCTTACCTTTTCAAGATCGTGCTTGACATCGTTAATATCAACCCCACGTGGCGCGCTCTGCAGCAGAATGGTGCCGCTATTCTTCACCAATGGCATGGCTGATATGAGGATCATCAAGGCAATGCCCATGCTGACTCCCGGGTCGGCATAGAAGCGGGCGGGGTACGTTGCCTTCCAAATCACCACGGCAGATATGATGACGCCTACATTGTTGATAGCATCCCCCAGCACATGTACAAAAGCGCCAAGCATGTTGAGATCACGGTGGCGGCCCTCGTTCGTCATGTTCAGGTGCCGGTGTTCTGTATGCTGCGGGGTCTGGATATCGGGCGTCAGCAGATACAGCAAGAGGCATTCAAGACAAAGTAGCGAAGACGAGACTCACGGCTGGCTCGAGTCCTGTAAGCTCGGTATCCGCTTCCGTGCCGAGTGCATGCTCGTGGCCATGGTCATGGCTGCGTTCTAAATTCGCGCAGTTAGTTGATAGCAGTTAACCATGGTAAGCCAGAGATTTGCTGGATACAAAACTCTTACCATGGAGGAAAGCTGCGCTGATTATGTTCAGGGAGAGGCCGACGCCTCCCATAATAAGAACAAGTTTGGGATCGTTTACGTCTGTGCCAACGAGTTAGCACAAGCATGGCTGAAAGGTAGTGCCAGAGTGGAGAGGGAACAGGGAGAGACCGACGTTGTAGAGCGACAAATCGCTCAATCGACTGGAGGAAGATGCTGATGCCTAAAGCAAGGAGAAACACGCCATTGAAGAAGGCCCCAAGAAGCCGTGCGCGCTGCCATCCAAACGAAAGGTCCTGGGGAGAACTGGAGCGCTCCGAGATCTAAGGTCGTGTTAGCTGGTGTTAACGGTAAGCTGAATGCATACTGTATTTCCCGTAGACGGGACCTACAATAAGCGCAGCTAGAGCGACGATGAAGCCGACCAGATCGTTCATCTAACAGCGGCTGTTGTTAGTATGTCGTCCCCAACAAAGGTTTGTCTCTCGGTCAAGCCTACATAGTGAAACGCATCGGCAATCAGGGCTAGCGACCTCGTCTTGAAGCCAACTACGACCATATTAGCACGCAGCATTCATAGAACTGCTGGGTTGGCCAAGGAAGAGCATACCTGCTATCTCGGCCACAAAGAAGGATAAGGAGATGGCAATAGTCGCGATGAGGCGTGTTCTGGGCGTTATCTTGATTTTCATAGCTGGTCTGCAAGAAAGGACGGACTTGATATGTGGTAGATGGATGGAACACTTGCAGGTCAGGGAAAGAATGAGAAGAAACGCCGAAGGGGGAAATATAAAAGGGAGACGGAGTAGATGGACAAAGTGTATGGGTGATTCACGGGCGAGGTGCCTCACTTCAGTTGACAGGCTGTTACTCCTTGTAAGATGTTTGGTGAAGCCGCCAGGCGCAGAGATTGTGACGACTCAGCGAGGGCGCAAAACCCGATCGGGCCAAAAGTCGACTGGTGCAAAATACGCCAAGCTGTTGGTTTGCCACGCCTTGGTTTGGTTGCACTTCTTCTGTTTAATTGCTGCCTGAATAAGTTGCAAGATACGGTCGCCTCACCAAATCTCCTGGTTACGACGTGACTCCATCACAACCTCATGCAGCCAAAGCTGGTAGCAGATCTAGATAGGGGTAGCTGTGACCTTCCAAGCCGTGAAATTGCTGTCTGACCTCTGTGATCGCTGCTGTCCCCGAAAGGCCGTACTCGCAAACATATACCGCCGAATCTGTAACAAGCCACAACGCCATTGGGCCTGGATGCATCAGCAAAGCCAAGAGACAGGGCATATGGCTGTCAGTGTCTCGGAATGCTGTGCAACTGTGCAACAGATACCCAAATCTGCTGGTTGTACCCAGAGCCAAGCGACTTCCAGGTACAACTCTTCGCGAAGGGAGGCACAACTTATACTGGCTATCCGGAAGAAGAAGGCGGTGACGCCGCAACACGGCCACACCTTCCTGAAATTCTGCCGCCTTTGTCACATTCTCCATAGCAATGAAGCCCTCAAGCTTGTCATCGTCTTGCCGTCACGTTCCCTATCGGCAGCGTGCCACCGACCCGACCAATTCACCATCGACCGGCACCTCTGAACGCTCGCCCCGGTAGCCCCTGCACCGATGACGCCGTCTTTGGTGGAGCTGCAGCTCAGGTTTCGCAATGTCGCGCAACGGATTCTCAATGGCGCCACGCAAGGCCGCGCGCTGGACGTCGCATCTGCGTCAGTTTAGCCGAGCAACCTCGGAGACGCTCCCGGAAGATGAGGCCCTGTCCGGTGAGATGGGCCCCAGCAGCCCGTATCCGGGCACGTCCCAGTCAACCCTGCCGCCTCAGCGCCCACGGTCGCCCGATTCGGTGTCCAGCAATGCTACCGTTCGAGAGCCCTTCTCTTTGGCCAAACAGACGCCCAAGTTTGAGCGCGTATGCACCATCACGGTAAACGAGGCCTTCAACCGGGAGGAGGTGATGATAAACCTCGACCATTTCGACGACAGCGTCCAGCCGGGCCAGCTGATGGCTGTTGACGTGCTTTCAGACCAACGACCGAACTTTGGCAGCTACCGACGGACGGCCGTGCGAAAGGACGAGAACGCCTCATCTCCGGCCGAAGCTGCAGATGCGGCCACAACGTCGTCTGCCGCGACAGCTGACGGGGCTGCGTCCCAGCCGGAGGTGAACACGCAACGCCGGTATCTGTTTATCGTCAAGGACATGGACGCGAAGCTCAAGTCTCGCCACCCGTCTGTGGAGATATATGTGGCCAAGCACATTGCCGATGCCTTTGGCATGAAGAAAAATTTGCCGGTGCTTCTGACAAGGGCAAGTGTCGTGATTCCGTCTGCTGCACATGTGCGTTCTTTGTCTAACAGCTCAATGTCTATCGACAGGTCGATGCAAACAACCCTGCCATCGAGGCGTCCCATGTCGAGCTTGTCTTCAAGGACCAGTATCTCTCCCGGGCAGATATGTGGCGTCTTGCCGTTGCAGAGCTCTCGGAGCGGACCATATACAGCGGCCAACGTGTGCTGTTTATGAGCACAATCAAGGCAACGGTCACAAACGTCTACGTCGAGGGACGGAGGACCCAATCGGCATTTTTCGGCAAGAACACGCGTCCCATATTTCGCAGCGAGTCTGCACGTTATGTTCTCTTCATACAGATGGCCCGAGAAATGTGGGACTTTGACTCTGACGGCTCTGGCGAGATCATGTTTAGCAAGGTCGTCAACGTCTTTCTCCCAACCCTGTTCAAGACGTGGGCAGCTAGGCTGGTAAAGCATCTCGTTACCATCGTCTTGTTCGCCCGAGTCGAATACGATGCCGGCCTGTCCTTTGACCTGTCCGAGACATCTGTTCGGCATGACTACTACACGGGCGTTCAGTCGTCCGGCAACCGACGCCCGTACAAGGATTTCTACCGGGTGGTTGTCAGTGAGATGGCCAGCGGAGAATGGACAAGAATCCTGCACCAGCTGAAGCGCGAATTCAACCTGTTCCGCCGTGATATTAGCCTTCACCATCTGACCCATCTCCGGCCAGATACGGCTGCATCTATGACGGATGACGCGACGAAGAAGCCCCCAACGGCAAAGCAGCAGCAGCATCACATCCAGGCCGAGTCTACGCCGGCAATGTACGGCAACGTGCTCGAGGCCATCCACATGGCCACGTCCCTCTATGCCTACGACTACGTGGACCGCGATCTGACTCGGACCGGCATATCTGTCGCCATCATCACGCCTGGATCAGGCGTGTTTGAGGTCGACTACGACGCCATGCGCCGGACAACGGAGGCCGTGATTGGTAACGGCATCGGCATCGATCTGATATGTCTTCCGAAAATGCCTCTGCATTGCGTTCCGCTCTTTCGCTTCCGACACCCACGCTACCTGGAGAGAGGCATGGGCAAGACGAGGGCCTTTTCCAGCCATAGCCAAAGCCACGACCGGAGCCCTGGGATCAGTGGAAGCACGCCGAAACAGTCGACCGCGCTCTTTGGAAGCTACTCTAGCATAGGTGGCAGCTCGCTCTCTCCGAGCAAGGCAACAGATGCAACCGTGCGGGGCTACGAGCCCGTGCAGTCAGACCGATTCAGCGACACCTGGTCCTATGCCTTTCCACAGTGGCTGCATGTGTCGTATCTGGCCAGCGAACCGGGCGAGCTGCTGATGCGTCAAGGCGTGCCACCGCCGCCGATCTCCAACTACGATCTCTGTGCAAACGGGAGGGCTTATGAGAAGGAGTTCAAAGTTCGTTGCCGGATGTACGATCTGCAGATGCGAGGCGTTCTCGAGACGAACGAGATCGAGACTGCACCGTTGCATGCGGATGCACTCTTTCCACGCAGCGCTTTTCGCCCGTCGGTCGGGTCTCCAAAAGGTCTGACCGTCGAACGGGACGGCATTCTCCACGTTCGGAACAAGCGGCCTTCGAATGTGCTGTACGATCAGGTCTACGGATTCCAGAGATTCTCGGCAGATAAGATCGCAAAGCAAGACGCAAAGTCGTTGTGGAAGCAGCTGCAGGAATACGACGGGACGCGGCAAAAGCTGCCGACGACACAGCGCAATACCGGTCAAGCTCCGGCGTCGAGCGGCAGAAGGGGCTTGGTGGACACATCCTCTGCATCGTCGACGACGTTGAAGACTGCGCTGAAGAAGCAGCAACAATTGACTGACGCGGATGCCACGGCCCACGAAGATCACGAACTCTCGATGAGGGGCAGCACTCATAGCAACAGGCTCCGGACAGTGTCGTCTGCCGAACTGACGGGCCAGGGAACGGAAAGGAAAATGCTCGGCACAAGAACGCCACCGGGCTCTGGAAGGGACAGCGTCAGCTCGCAGTCTTCGTCCAAGATGCCCAAAGTCATGCGCCAGATCAGCCTGGGCCAGAGAGGATTCGGGGTTGCCGCACCGAAAGCAGCGGTTGCGGAGATCAGTGCAGAGACTGTGGCTGCAGCTGTTGCTCGCCTGGCACCGCCGTCCGTCAAGGGCCCCACGGCCATTGGGACGCCAAAGGCGCTGGCAATCACGGCGGCCCCGGGCAGCTCTTTTGCGGCTGGATCGGGGTTCCCGAAAACAGACGGTATGATTTCTGGCTCCCTGCAGAGGTCGGTGTCCGGGCTCAGCATATCGGCCTGGGGCGGACCCAATGGCGGCAACAGGGCGTTTCACGGGGTGACCAGCCAGCCGATTGTGATCCGGAGTGGCCAAGGATCTGCCGATCTGACGGTGCAGCGAGTTGCCGGCTCTCCGCTCTCGACGACGATGGTCGGACGTGGTGGTGCGGTGCCGGGTCAGGATCGAGACTTGCGGTATTCCAACGCGCTTCGGGCGGAAGACGACGTGCGTCTGTACAACTCGAAGCTCCTTGCCGAGGCGGTGCCGGAGGTGACCAAGGTCCTGTCGCCAACGGAGGCGCTGATGCCATGGCTCGCAATGATCAACCCGTCGAAGCCGGAGGCGAACAGGATCGACCTGGCATCGTTCAACAGCCGGTGGCAACATGTGTTTCCGCGGCCCGGAGAGCAGCGAGCGATGAAGTGGAAGACGCTCTGTGCGCCGGCAGCGGTGCCGCTGACGACGGAGTCGTTCCCGTCCAAGGAACAGCTCCAGAGCGAGTACCAGCGGCAGCCATACAGCGTCTCGATGGAGGCAGACGACGACATGCTATCAGAAGATCCGGTGACGAACGAGGATCTACTGCGGGAGCTGATCAGCCGGCGATTTGCACAGGGCTTCCAGGTGGTGATCGGGCCGGCAGTAGCCAAGGCTTTTGGGCTGAAGCAGCTGAAGATTGCCGACATCTTCTGTCCGGGGCGGTTCATCGAAGACGGCGAGAGCGTGTTCATGTGCATGGGAAACACGATCCACCAGCTGTCGTGCACCAAGGCAGCAGGGGTCGAGGTCAACATCTTCCAGCGGAAGACGGCAGAGCTGGGCAGCAGCAGCACTGGGCTTGCAGGTGGGGGCAGCGGCACGATGTCGATCTATCGGCCGGCAATCCGCACGCTCCTGGACCGCGACTACGAGACCAGCGCGATCGATCTGGTTCCGCAGCGAGCAGAGCGCAACTGGAACTATATCGACTCGTATCTGGCCGGCCACGACGAGCAGCTGAAGGAGAACCTACGGTTCTGGCGGGCGCGGTTTGTGCTGATACCAATGTCGGCAAAGTCAGCAACGGCGACGATCGGAGACAGCGAAGAAGAGCTGCGGCTGGAGGGCATACGGCGGCTCGGGCAGCTCTGGCAGAAGCACCGGGTAGTGCCGGCATCGGAGCGGCGCTTCCAGCACGTCGGGCACCAGCGCAAGGACCCGAATCCGCTCGACGTGGTGTACAAGACGGAAGATCCGTCGCTGGTGATTGCGGCCGAGCTCGAAACGCTGCCTCTCTTCGAGGGACTCGACCCGGGCAACCGCAAGGGACAGCTGGTGACGAGCAGAGAGCAGTTCCGCAAGGGCAGCCTGAACCTGGCTGCGCTGGCCGAGGCGATCCAGCAGCCGGTGGAGAACGGGGGTATCCGGATGCAGAACCGGCGCTGGCATCTGCGGCTGCACCACAACTGTTTTATCGGTTCGGACATGACGAGTTGGCTGCTGGACAACTTTGAGGACCTGGAGAGCCGGGAAGAGGCTGAGGAGCTGGGCAACATGCTGATGATCTCGGACGAGGTCAGCGTGGTCGGCGGCAAGAAACAAGACAAGGAAGCAGATGAGGCCGGTCCGGTGTCTGAGGGCAACACAGAAGCCGGCGGCATTGGTGGCGGTGACTCGGGAGCAGGAGAAGGAAGTGGAGCTGGAGTGGGAGCAGGAGCAGCAGCAGGAGCAGCAGCAGGAGCAGGACCCAGTGCCAAAGACAGCAAACGCGGGCAGGGCATATTTGTGCACGTGGAAAGACGACATCCGTTCCGCGATGGTCAGTACTTTTACCAGGTCGGAGGCGAGTTTGCGAAGCCACACCTGAGCAGCTGGTTCAACGCCCGAAGACGAGAGGTGACGACACCATCGACACCGATGATGACGGAGCAGGCCAGCCAGCGCGAGGCGACACGGCCGTCGATACCGTGGCCGGTGACAGCGTACGAAGATACGGGCCCGACGTCGGGGGCGTCGACGCCGACGGTGCCGGTGCCATCGGGCAAGAAGCCGCGGGTAGTGCTCAGCAAGGTGATCAAGTACGACGTGG
Organism: Leptographium lundbergii; assembly: GCA_001455505.1. Lineage (NCBI taxonomy): Eukaryota > Fungi > Ascomycota > Sordariomycetes > Ophiostomatales > Ophiostomataceae > Leptographium > Leptographium lundbergii. The sequence goes on from LDEF01000009.1 coordinate 234,528, forward strand.
ACCACCGTCGACGGTCATACCGGCCAGAACGGGTGGACCTGCACTACGACCGGCTGCACAACCCCGACAACTGCTACCACATCCGGCTGGAGTGGATGAACGTGACGGCGAAGCTGATCGAAGACGTGATCGAGTCGTGGACGCGGGAGGCGCTGCAATTTGGGCTGCGGCTGGTCGAGGTGCCGATCCACGAGGGCAGCCTGATCAGCGAGCGGAATCCGTTCCGGCGGCCATATTCGGTGCGGCTGGCACGACAGCCGCCAATGGCACAACCGTCGACGTACTTTGACCCCAACTCGCTGGCGCCACGGCAGCTGCCAGGACGGCACTTTTACCAGAAGGCGATCCTGCGCAAGTTTGGCTTTGTGCTGGACACGGAGGCGGCGTCCAACTTCCCGGCCAACGTGGACGTGAGCTACTCGTGGGGCCGGCCGGACTATAAGTTCACGCAGTACATCCACCGGTCGGGCGTGGCCCTGGCCGAGATCACGACGGACGGCGACTTTCTGCTGCTGGCCAACCGGCTGTACAGCAGCCGGACGACGGTGCGGGAGAGCAATGCACGCAGCAGCGAGTCGCAGCAGCAGCAGACGTCATCGCAGACACAGACGCAGGTACAGACACCACAAAGCACATCGTTTGGAAAGTCCGAGGCCACGCCGCTGCAGTCACCGATGCTCAAGGCAACACGCTTTGGCTCGCCGCGGATGCGGGCCGCAGGCACGGAGACGCCGACAAAGATGACAGGGTCCGGCTCAGGGCCAGGCTCAGGGACGGGGTCTGTGTCAGGACAAGGGTCAGGGCCAGGATCGGGCATCGGGATCGGGCTGCTACACAAGGCGAGCGCGGCTACAGGAGCAGTCGGCACGGCTGGACTGTCGGCAGCAGCAGCAGCAGCAGCCGTGGCAGCAGCAACGGCACCATACGTGGTCGAGCCCGAGGCGATCATGGAAGAGCTCGAGACGTTCTGCTCCGACGAGGCTGCGCTCGAGATGTTCTACCGGGAGACGCTGCTGGAGAGACAGGTCGGGTCGGTCACAGCAACGCCAATCATCGGCCCGCAGACAGCAGCCACAGCAGCAGCTGCAGCAGCAGCTGCAGCAGCAATAGCAGCTGTGCCAGACACGAGCATTCCCGTGTTGGGGCTGCCGCCGGGGATTCTCAGCAGCAGCAGCAGCATCATGGGAAGCGGCCTAGATGACGACAATGGCAATGGCAACAGCAACAGCAACAGCAACAATCACTTTGGCAGCCTACTGCGCAATGCAAACTTCCGGCTGGACCTGGCCGCGATCGACTCGGGCACGTCCAGCCCCAGTCCGCGAACGGCAAGCCCTGCCTTCCTGTCGTCGCGCCTGCTGTTCCGACGTGGCAGTGTGGACGACTACGGGCGACAGCAGCCGCAGGAGTGATGGAGGCGTGGCACCACTGCCTTGCTGGCATGGACGCATGAGGTCGGCATCGCGAGACACGTGCACAATCAGCACTGCGGCCGGACAACAGGGCGATCAGGATCAGGCGACAGACAGTAAGCCGATCCCGCGGCAAAAAAGGCGCACGCCGTCTCGGCGGACGACAGGCGGCGGACTAGAGGATCGTATGGTTGGGCTGTCTGCCGTTTCCGGTGCCCAATGGCAGATGTCGGTTCCGCTTCCCCTGGCGCCCAATGCCGAGAGTGAGGTGACAGCTGGCACGGGGCACACTCGTAGTATATAGGATTCTAGCGCGACGATGCAATTCGAGAATGAATCGGATCGAGCCCGACAGCCTGTGCTAGTGGTTGTGCAGGTCACAATGTCGGTCCGACCAAAAAGAAACACGTGTACTCGCTTCTGGGCGCTAGCGAGCGTGCTGTCTACTATGTACGGCCGGTTCTGAGCGTGCTCCGTCGTCTCTCGGTGGCCTTGCTTGGCAAACAACGACAGCTGCTGTTTATAGTCGAGGTGGAGGCCTCAGCGGCCGTACTATGTAGTCAGGGCGGGCGGTCTGCCTACTTACGTACGACACGCGCATTCCGTCCTAGCAAAAGCGGGGCTCTTTGCAGCTGCACACACCGATCCTGCTGGCACAAAGCAGCCTTTCCCCAGTCACGCCTCGTTGCATAGAACGTTGTGTATTATTCCGTATCCAGCGCGATGTAAGATAATATTATCTCATCTGTTCGAGCCGCCGCCGCTGCCATCTGGTGTGCATTGGGCCCCTTTCGGCTGGCCGCTTTGTTATCGTCCCGTCATTACTGGTCTTTCCTGGTTTCTCCCTGAAATGTGACGTCAAGGGCTTGTCCTTGCTGCCCAGACAGCAATTTCCTGGTTGGCGAGTACGTCGTCCCCTCTGAGCAAAGTAAATTGCATTGCGCCCAGCCATTTTAGCCTGCCGCGAGAAATATGTAAGATACTCCGTAGACAGGTATCGGGAATGGTGCTATGCAATCTCGGCCTACGCTAGCTAGGCTTGTGCCAGGGCAGGCCTTCCAAACGATGGTTACTGAAAGGGATCCCTTACTGACACCCCATATTATTACGACGTACAAAGTAGTGCTAGTCTTGGCATCGCCAGATAGACGAAGAAACCTTTGTCTGCGCGCTGAATGGGCGCTTCCCCTACAAAGTACGGAGTACGTAGCCATCTTCACCGCATCATCGTTGTTCTTGACCCGTTCTTCTCCCCTTCCCACTTTCTTTGGCTATAAGCTTGGTCTATGCGCTCTTCCTCGTATCGTCACCAGCAAGGCGCACTTGCTTTTTTCAAGTCATTGTCAAAGGAGAGATCCCGTGCGCGCGCCTTCCTCTTTGACACAAAGAAACGGCAATAGTCAGGTATGTAACTATGCAGGCGCGCAGTCACGTTCACCTTCCGCTTGCAGAACAATCACCCCCGCCCTTTTCTCACTTCTCTGCCGTCTCTTTCATGTGGTCGCTCTTATATTCTGCCTCTCGTCCCACGGCTCGGTCTCATCACCTTGCCACGACGACATCGCCAGCATTTCTGCCTGTTTTTAGCGCTGTGATCGCTGACTGGATCGCTAGCTGTTTTACGGTCAGCGCTTTCTCGCCTCTCGTTTTCCGCCTCGGTCGTGGCTGAGTTCCGTTGCCTGTTCGATTCTCCAACAGTGACGATACTTTGTGTGCGTCACAATCTACAGCCACATTGGTCGAGCGCCCTGTTCTTTGCCTCGAAAAAGGCCTCCTGCAGTGATATACGCTCGCTCGCCGCTCGACACCTTGGATTCTTTTTCCAGTCTCGTCACTCACCGCTCGTCCGTCTACAACTGCCGACCCAACCTGCTCAACTGCTCCAACTGCTCCAGCTTCTTGCTTGCTCCTGCATATTTTCTCCACGCCTTTGTCTACCTAATTGCCCGACACCAATATCTCGCCGGGCAACAACTCCCATCCTGACCACCGCACTGACCAATTGGAGAAAGCATCATGTCTTGTAAGAAAACCCCCGTCATGGCTGCGCCCCCTTTGCTCCACCAACGCGCTTCACGGCCTCTGCTGTCGCCTTCACGCTACCTCCCCCCATGGTTCGTCGTACTTCAAAACGGCGATGCCTTCTCTCCTTTCCAAAGTACTCCTGTACACGGCCGCATCGCCGCGTTGCTGCACCTAAAGCGATATCCTCTCCCCTGTCCCCGCACTCGGCTGCTACCCCTTTCTTGTTTTTATTGCAACGTTCTGGAATGGCGCACGGCCCTCGTTTCTAGCCTCCAAACTCACTTTGCTACACTAGCGACGTACCACTTTACCCCGTTCGACTGCATCGTCGTTCATGCCCGTCTCCCCTTGGGCTGGTGTCACAGGGCCTCCGAGGCCATCTTTTACATCTCCAAGCAGCGCGAATGACCTAACATGCCTTTCGCAGTCAACAACTTCGCCATCAAAAGAGATGCGCATAACCTCGGCCGCAATACAAGCAATGCGCCGTTCAACCCCTTTTCGCGCCGCGACTGGTCCAAGAACCGGCGAAATACCTTCCCGGCACAGGGAGCGTCTGAGGATCCCGAGGCCTGCATCGGAAGCGACGACGGCATAGTGGCCGATCGCGCCTTTGGCAACCCCATCGGCCACATCCAAACAGCACCCGCGACTTCGCAAAGCGAGGCCACCGCCTTTGAGAGCGGGTACCCGGGACAGTATGGCGAGGACGCGGACGCGTCGTTTGGGTCCGGGGCCTGTAACGCTCCTGGACCGGACATCGATGGCCTGAAGCAGCGGAAGTCTGGACTTTCGCCGACGAACGAGGAGCCGGAAAAGTTGCAGAAGGAAGAGAAGACCCACCGGATGTACAAGAACGTGCAGCCGAAGGAGCCTTTCACGGTCGCCAACCAGCTGCAGCGAGTCTTTCTGGGCTCGTTCATCAACATCCTTCTCCTGGCCGCCCCGGTCGGCATTGCGCTGCACTTTACGAGCGTCGATCCCATTGCCATCTTTGTCGTCAACTTCATTGCCATTATCCCGCTGGCCGCCATGCTGAGCTTTGCTACCGAGGAGATTGCACTGCGCACCGGCGAGACTCTTGGTGGCCTGCTGAACGCCACGTTTGGCAACGCTGTCGAGCTGATTGTCGCCGTCATGGCTCTGATCAAGAAGGAGGTGGTCATTGTGCAGACGTCTCTGATCGGCAGTATCCTGTCGAATCTGCTGCTCGTCATGGGCATGTGCTTCTTCTTTGGCGGTCTGCGCCGCCAGGAGCAGTTCTTCAACACCACCGTCGCCCAGACGGCCGCCAGTCTGCTGGCGCTGGCCGTTGCTGGTGTCATTGTGCCTACGGTCTTTGATGCGGCCAGCATCACGTCTCAGAGCGACGTGGCCATGCTATCCCGCGGCACGGCCATCATCCTGCTAGTCGTCTACGCAGCCTACCTCTTCTTCCAGCTGAAGACGCACCATGCCGTCTTCAGCGAGGAGAGCAAGAAGGTGCCTGCTAAGCCGTTCAAGCACCACGTCCAACCAGGCGCTGTCCGTGGCGCCCTCATCAACCCTGCTGGTCTTGCTATGGGCAACATGCAGGAGGAGCGGCTGCGTGTTTCGGAGAAGATTGCAAACGGCCCCGACGACGACGAGCCCGAGGACCCGCAGCTGCACATGGTTGTGGCTGTGGCCGTGCTGGCTGGCTCGACGGTCATCATTGCTCTCTGCGCCGAGTTCCTCGTCGACAGCATCGACTACGTTACGTCTACCGGTGGCATGAGCAAGGAGTTCCTCGGCCTGATTCTGCTGCCCATTGTCGGCAATGCAGCCGAGCACGCCACGGCTGTCACAGTGGCCATCAAGGACAAGATGGATCTCGCCATCGGTGTTGCTGTTGGCTCCAGCATGCAGGTCGCTCTCTTCCTGATCCCCCTTCTGGTTGTGATTGGATGGGGCATGGACATGGACGATATGTCGCTCAGCTTCGACATCTTCCAGGTCGCTGTTCTGTTTGTGGCCGTCCTTCTGGTCAACTATCTCATTGCCGACGGCAAGAGCCACTGGCTGGAGGGCATGCTGTTGATGTGCCTCTACTGCATTATCGCCACCTGCTCATGGTGTAAGTGTTTCTTCCCCCGTTGCTCATCTGCATTCACGCTGACTCGTTTCTTCCAGGGTACCCGGCATAAACGTCCTACGTTTGGGCACTTTGCACCACTGTACTAGTACTACTTAAAAATTTCTCGTTTGTTCGACGCTGCGCGGCATTTTCCCGGCCGGAGCATAGCCTCTGCGGATTTCATGGCAACACCCAACCTAAGACGATCAGATATCTACAATTTATCTTCGCAGCAACATAATCAGGATGGACGTCATTCAATTGACCCTACGTACGTTCTTTGTCATATCTTTCATAGTCTAGAAGGAGGTCTTCTGCTTTCAGTTTTGTACGGTTTTGCTCTTACGGTTTTCACAAACGGGCGCAAGGACAAAGCGGGGATATTGCTCCATACATTGGAATGGATGTTATACCAAAATACACACAAAGATAAATGCTATTGCTATGCTTCTTGCAATACCATTTGATTGGCCTCGTTAGATTCTTCTATGCAGAGGACACTGGCAAGAAGCAGTTCCATTACTTGCGATATGAAAACATATCACATAGGCCAAGATGTAATATGTACATTGGTGCATGCCAGCCCCCGCGGCTTTGCTTCAGATGTGACTGACGTCTAGGTCGAGCACATCCTCGTCGGGCACAGAGCTGGCTGGGGCGCGGTGTCTCGGTGAGGTGGTGGGCCCCGAACCGGAGGCAGCGGGATCGGCATCCGAGAAGGCAACAGCGGTGTGCGGCTCCACAGTCAACTCTTCCTGGTCGGTGTGGGCAGCCGGATCGGTGGCGGTCTCGTCCTTGCGCCCAATAATGACGTTGCCGGCCACGAGCAGGGCGGCGCCGAGCCACCAGAGTGGAGGCAGGGCCTCGGAAAAGATCATCAGCCCCAGCAGCGCGGTCAGGACAAAGTTGGCTGACGTGTTCATGACGGAGACCTGGGTGGCCGAGTGGCCGCGGGCGAGCGCCTTGGTGAACACGGTCCACATCTGCTCGTATCCGGTGGTCAGCAGAGGGTCCTGGCCGATACGAGGCACAAGTGAGTGGTCTAATCGGGACGCTGGCCGCCAGCAGTCGCCACGCTGACGGTCTGGCCAGTAGGTGGGGGGGGGGGGCGGCATCAGGAGACCGAGACGCCGAGACGCACCAGGCCATTGAACGCCAGATTGAGGCCGAAGAAGATCTGTCGCGGTCAGGTCAGCACGGGACGGCGAGCGCTCGCAGGGGCGATGCGTACGGCGCGGACGGCAATCTCGACGGCGGCGGCGGCCTTGGCCAGGCCGAGGGCGCGTGCCAGGCCGGCGGCCAGGTGGCCGGTCAGCTCGGTGGTGGTGCTGGGAGGTCAGGGCGTGCACAGCAGAGAGCAGGCAGCAGGCAAGAGACAAAAGACAGCCAAGCTCACAGCTTTGCAAACACGCCGTTAAAGGCAGCACAGGCGCCGCTGACGAGGGCCAGGACGATCCACTGGTTCTGCTGCCGCCACGACCGGCCCGACGGCTGCGACGGTTGCAATGGCCGCGGTCGCTGCAGCGACCGACGTGCGCCGCCCAGCTCCGAGCCCGAGAGGTCCTCGTCGCTCTCGACCATCAGCGGCTGCATCTCGGCCGGCTCGTCCGGCTGCATCGTGGTCGCGCGCCTGGTCGGCTGGCTGGATCGTGGCTCGTTGGTCAGGCGGTGACGGAGCGTCATCCGGCGGTCGTCGGACGAAGAGGAGGACGAGGCGGCGGAGAGGGCAGACCGTCGTGGCGATCTCTTACGTCTGGCCAGGAAGCAGGAAATCCGAGCAGCCAGGACGGGTGGCACATGGCCCCACTTGGGGTAGAGGTGTAGATCACGTGGACGCGCGTCCGTGCACGTGTGAACGGTGTTGCATAGTAAGAAACAGTATTACCCGAACGAGGACTTGAGCCTTGCATGACTCGGCCTGTCGCCGTGTACTGTTGTATACAATTCTGACATGTCATATAGTGTTGCCCAACTGTCAGCCGGTGCTACCAATAAGATGATTGTGAATCTAGGGACTATCCTCAACCAACGCGTATCTCCGGCAACTCAGTCACACATGCTCCAACGGGCATCGCGTCAACATACCGCGTTTCGTTTTACTTTTTAATCTACGGAGTAGTGTTTCGGTATTTAGGTCGCCGCCCATGACGTCATGCGTGTATACTCTGGCTGTTCGCCAAGACTCACGCTGTCCGCCAAGACGGGTTTTACTAATACACGTCCCTGAGTCATGGTCGGCCGAAACGTATACCGGGCTCCGCCTGGAAATGAAAAAGACCAGAGTCTAGAATCCGGCCAGCCTTTAGGGGGGGAGGATCCCGCAGCTTTGGGTCGCATGCTTTGAAATCTAGGATACGGTTAGCTCTGTGTGGCTGGCCAGCCAAGATGGTGCAGCGAATCTGACGGCTTAGCCAGACCCGAATTTGTAAGTGCAATGCGCTTACAGAGCCAAGCGCCTAAAACCGACGGCAATTCGACCGTTCCCCGACGGCTCGCATTCCTATAGTGTGGCACTATCAGTCTAGTCTGCACGTTGAATATAATCAGAGCCGATCTTGCTGTGTAATACGGGTAGATATTGGGAGCAGAATTGGGTAGAATGGCATGCAGTTCTTCGAGCGCGATGATGGAATCGATTGACCGGTTCGGTTTGTCAGACGAAGGGAGAAAGTGCAGTTCTGATGGAGGGCAGGAGCTGTCGTGTATATATTGGTCTCTCCTTCCTAGTGTGGTTGAGTTGTGTTTTGATTATCAGAGAAGAAAAGGTCGAGCTGGTTGTTTGCATCTATACACTCTTACATTTCTCATTCTATACACTCCCGCATTAGACTCTCACCCCAAGTCAAACAACCGTAAAGACATACTTATACACACCGCGACGAATCCTTCCAATGGCCGATATAATCCGAGACACGGCCGTCGGCGCCGTGATCCGGTTTGTGACACGGAAGCGTCTGCTGAAATATCCAGAGGAACGGGCAGACTTTGAGCTACCAGAGGTGTGGCAGCGGATGCTCAACGGAGAGGACGTACCGGAGAAGGACGACGACACGGCAGTAGAGAAAAAGACGATGCAGGACGGAAGGCCTGGCTCAACGACATCTTCGTCATCGACATCCTTTGTCGAAGACGTCGAGAATCGGGCAGCAGGTTCGACATCGACAGCAGAGAAGAAAGAGGAGGGAGCACGGAGGCAATCGGTGGCAGACGAGGAGCCGTATGCAGCGCTGCGACGGGCATCTACAGCTCGGTCGAGGGTCCACGCAACGAGCGGCACGGAAGCACTGCAGCACAGCAAGTCGCGTGAGGAGACACTGCCGTTCACGGAAGAGCGGCTGGAGGTAGAGCAGGCAGCCGAACTGGCACGAACACGGTCAGAGCCGGTGGTGCCGCGCCGAACGAGAACCAAGGACGGCCGGACGTCGGCCATTGTGGTTGACTGGTACGCCAGCGACGACAAGGCGAACCCGCAGAACTGGAGTAGCCGGCGAAGATACGGCGTGACGCTGCTGATCAGCCTCTACACCTTTGTCGTCTACACGTCGTCGGCCATCTACACAACCTCGGAAGAGGGCGTGATGGAGTCATTTGGCGTCGACCCGACCCACGCAGCTCTGGGCCTGGCTCTCTTTGTGTTGGGCTACGGCACAGGACCGCTACTGTTCAGTCCGCTGTCCGAGATTGCATCGATCGGCCGCAACCCAGTTTATGCCGTGACGATGATCCTGTACGTGATCGTGTCGCTGCCGACGGCCTTGGCTTACGGAAACCTCGACCACGGCCACGGCAGCTCCGGTACCTTTTCCGGGCTGCTGGCCCTTCGCTTCCTTCAGGGCTTCTTCGGCTCGCCGTGTCTGGCTTCGGGTGCTGCCTCGCTCGGCGACATGTACTCGCTGCTCAACCTGCCGTTCGGCCTGGTTGCCTGGGTCTCGGCCGCCTTCTGCGGCCCTGCTCTCGGGCCGTTGCTGTCCGGCTACAGCGTTCCGGCCAAGGGCTGGCGCTGGTCGCTGCTCGAGATCCTCTGGGCGGCTGCGCCCGTCTGTGTGGCCATGCTCATCCTGCTGCCCGAGACGAGCGCTGAGACGATTTTGCTGCGCCGCACCGAGCGTCTGCGTCGCCTCACCGGCTCCGACCGCTTCCAGGCGCCGTCTGAGGCTCGCCAGTATGCCACTGAGGATGCAGCGGTGGCTGCAGCCATTTCTGCCGGACTGCCGCCTCCGCCGCCGATCAGCCGCGCTGCTCGCAGCCGCGCCATTCTCATCGACGCCCTCATCAAGCCGCTCGAGATCACGCTCAAGGACCCGGCCATCCTCTTCGTCCAGGTCTACTCGGCCATCATCTACGGCATCTACTACTCCTTCTTCGAGGCCTTCCCGCTCGTCTACCCCCTGCGCTACGGCATGACGGCCGGTCAGGTCGGCCTCGTCTTCCTCTGTGTCCTCGTCGCCTGCCTTATCGGCGTGGCCATCTACTGCTGCTATCTGGCCTTTTATCTCAACCCGCGCATCCGGGCCACTGGCACCTTTCCGCCTCCGGAAGACCGCCTGATTCCGGCCCTGATCGCTGCCTTTGGCCCGACTATGGGCCTCTTCATCTTCGCCTGGACAGCCAACGACGCTCCCCACACGCCCTGGATTGCGCCGACCATTGGCATCACCCTGTACGGCGCGTCTGTGTTTGTGGTGATGCAGTGCATCTTTGTGTACGTCCCGCTCAGCTACCCGCAGTACGCCGCCAGTCTGTTCGCCGGCAACGACTTTTTCCGCTCGGCCTTTGCCTTTGGGTCCATCCTGTTTGGTCGCCCGCTGTACATCAACCTCGGGATTGGACGTGGCTCGTCGCTGCTGGGCGGCCTGTCTACCATTGGAATTATTGGCATCTGGCTGCTGTACTTCTACGGCGCCCGTCTGCGCGCACTGAGCAAGTTTGCCGTCGTGTACTGATATGCGAGTCGCAATGTAAGGATGGTAATTGGGGTAAATGGATTCAAGATATGTTGCGTCATAGATTTGTCGGGGGGTAATGGATTCAAGATATGTTGCCTCATAGATTTGTCAGGAGGAAGATGCACATGATTCTTTACTGATTTATAATTACTATTTTCAGAATGATATAAGACGTCGATACACGCCACAGTACTCCGTTGATGCTTTGATTGATCCTCACCCTGTTGGCTATGCAGTTTCAAACATTCGCTCTCAAAATCCCCAACGACGCTTTGCGTATCGTCTTGAACAGCGGAACAGTCTGTCCATGAAACAATGAAAAAAAGAGTTGGACGAGACGTGTCCGCCAAGACGCATCCGACGAGACACGCCATACCGCTGGCCGCTCTCTACGATCCCTGCGACCGCCGTAACATTTCGTAGTACTCCTCGTCGTTGCCGGCGCCGTAGCCTGTCCGCCCTCCTCCGAAGTTGCTGGACATGCGGCTGTAGGCCTGGTGCTGGTGCTGGTTCTGGTGCTGGTTCTGGTTCTGGTTCTGGTTCTGGTTCTGGGGTTGGGGCTGTGGCTACCCCGACATGCCGGCGCTGCCTGTGCTGCCGTGCCGCGTGCTGTTGCCCCCGTAATTGTGCCAGCTCAGATGGTCTGCCGGCTGCTGCGTCTGCGGCGGCCATCGCATCTGGTCTGGCTGCTGTTGTCGCTGCTGCTGCTGCGGCTGTGGCTGGACGGCTGCGGCCTGCCTTGGGTGCTCTGCCTCCGCCTGTTCCTGCTGCCACTGCTGTCGCTGCTGCTGCCACTGTTGTCGCTGCTGCTGCTG